>OU015762.1:5404542-5432419 GCA_907173295.1 Fagus sylvatica
ATGTCGGTATCGGATTGATTCTGAGACAGAAGGTGGTATCGAAAGAGGCTGTGATGTTTTTCTTCTTGCTCCACAATCTGAATGGCTTATTGTAAAAGACCCGTCCGGATTGATTTTCAAGTTCACCTCCGACAGCAGCTTCTGTAATTTGGATTGCTTCCGATAAAGAAAGTGCATTTTCCAATTTTAGTTGAGGAGGATCTGTTTGTGTGAGGGTTGAAAAATTAAAATTATAGCACCCTACTTGAGTAAGAGCTCCACTGAAGAGGAATGCTAGAAAATGGGACTTAACTACTTTTGAAAACCACATTCTATGAATGGTCTTTAGTTGGTAGCAGGAGTTTAATTACTGGCAATGTTAAATGCTGATTGAGAAGAATGAAGGCAAAGTTTCAGATTTTATGGAACATAATATTTGCATATATAGGATTTTTGAGTACACGACTTTTAAAAGAGAGAAATTTCCATGTACTAGTCTTTTATGTTGTTTGCTAGAATATCATGACTATTCAATTTAGCAACCAAAAAAAAAACAAAAAATCATGACTATTCAAATGACATAATATCATGGAAGTGGACAAAAAATCATGACTATTCAAATGACATAATATCATGGAAGTGGACATATATGGAGTGTTGACATGGTCTTTTTTTCTTTTGATGGGATGTTTTTTTTTAAGATGAAAATCATTCAGTACTTTCGAAACAATGCCCCTAAAAATAAAATAATCTTTTAGTTAATCTATACTATTATGTAAAACCGAAACTTTTTGACTTTTGGTTAACCTCATAATATTGCGCCACATAAGCTTTTGAGTTCTCACAATTTTACACCTCATTATTTTAATATATATTTTCTAATTGAATTTAAATTTTATTCTATAATTAAACATTTCATTAGAATCTTGACACATCATATTTTCTTTAATAGAAATAATATATTGTAATACATAAAAAGAAAAATTATCATAATACATTCAACAGCTGAAAATTTAGAATGTGTCTATTCAAAACTTTCTTTTCCCTCTTCTTTTGCTTTTGTCCGGTTTTGATAAGGTTTTTATGTCAAGCTAGTGAATTTCTTCTGTATCTGTTCAGATGTTTTTATTTTAATCTTCTAAAATCATTTCTTGCCTTTCCACTATTGAGCAGACAATTTTTGACTTCCGCTTCTTGGCACTTCTGGCTGTTGGAGGCTCATTAGCTAGTTTTCTGTTCTGCTTTCTCAATGTAATTTCCTTAACCCTGATTGTTCCAAATAAATTACATGACAACCATTATGTCTTATCAGTAATTTGTGTAAATTTATTTGCTCTTGAGCTTCTGTTATATGATGATGATGGTGATAGAGGTTCTGATGTACTTCTTTTTGTCAGTAAATCAAATTTAAATGACAATATTTCTGTAACACTTTTGTACATCTCTTAAACAATCCTCATAGTCTTAATTGGAGGTTCTTGAGGACCAAACACAATGACATATCAGATATCTTATGCCTTCAAAGTAACCAGCAGAAGAATAAGCAATTCTATTGATTTTTAGACATGAATAATCAAAACATGGGAATGATACCACTATTATTCAGCATTCTTGGAATTAGTTGTAGATAACTCTGATTCCTCACTGCTTTTTAATTATCAAACACCATTTCCTCTGTCATCACCTCAATTTCATGATTTGAAATTGTGGTAGGTGTAGTAGTAAGCAAAGGCACATAAGATTTTTCCATAATGGCCCCTTAAACCTCCATCGAACACTCTGTCATTTATCAAGGACCTTCAGTGGTGTTTAAGAGCCACATCCCTGGGGAGGAGCACCCATCAACAGACACTCTTAGCTGAGAACTGATGTAGTGCTGTTCAAACTAAAGTGCATAAGACGTGTTGATGAACAAAATCTCATATTTTCTATTGATTTTTTGTTAAGATCTTACTTGTGCTCAGGTTCTCAGGATGTGTTAATATGTATATATTATATATCATTGTTATTGTACTAGTCTAGGGTTTCCTAGGGTTTCTACTATACCATACACTAGACTAGGCCTATATATATTCCTTATTTGTACATGATTCAGCAGAATACACAATATAGTTTATTCTCTCTGTGCTTCTCTCTAAATCTAACATGGTATCAGAGCCAAATTAATCCTTTGGCATTGTGATTCTTAAAACTAGTATAGATTTTTCTGAAAACAGTTTTTTCAAAAACAACAGCCGTGCCTCTCTTCTCCTGCAATTGCTTCCAGAGACCTCCGTTCCTCCTGTTCTGCCTACTGCTCTGATCATCAGAGCTTGATTTCCACCCTGCAATTGCTTCCAGAGATCTCCGTTCCTCCTGATCTGCCTACTGCTTTGATCATCAGAGCTTGATTTCCGCCACGCGTCTCATCTGTCTCGGGCAAACCCGCAGGTTCTGATCTCCGCCGCCGCCTCTAGGCTGCTCCTTTTATCTTTTGAGAGACATCCACAGCTTCGTCTCGTCAAGACGAAGCTCCACCAGAAATCTCGAAGCCAGAAAACGCTCCACGCGCCGCCACGCGCCGGTGAAGCTTCCGGCAAACCCGCAGGTTCTGATCTCCGCTGCCGCCTCTAGGCTGCTCCGTTTATTTTTCCAGAGACATCCACGGCTTCGTCTCGTCAAGACGAAGCTCCACCAGAAAAATCGAAGCCGGAAAGTGCTCCACGCGCCGCCACGCGCCGGTGAAGATTCCGGCGTATTTTTTGCCCCAGATCCACGCGCGACCCGTACACGCGCCCCGACCCGCGCGTGAACCGCGCCCCGACCCGAGCCTCGACCCGCGCCTCGACCCGCGCCTCGACCCGCGCCGCGCCCCGACCCGCGCCGCGCCCCGACCCGTGACGTCACCGGTCCTCACTGCTGACGTCAGCCCTCCTCACTGCTGACGTCAGCCCTAAAAAAAAAAAAAAAAAAAAAAAGAGACTTACCCAATTTTATTTTGTTGCTTTTGTTGTTTTTCTCATTTGTTATTTTCAGGTATTTCCGATGGATAAAAATGAACTTCCCAAGACTGTTACCACCATTCTCAATGGGCACAATTATGTTTTGTGGTCCCAAGACATGCGCAGCTTCCTCAAAGGCCATCGTTTATGGCGTTATGTTACAGGTGAAATCCAAATTCCTGTTCGTTCTAAGGATGAAGAAGACACAAAATTTGCTGATCGTCTTGAAGATTGGGATTGCAAGAATCACCAAATCATCACCTGGTTTCGTCACTCTACTGTACCTTCCATTCATCAGCAATTTGGTCGATATGAAAATGCTAAGGATGTTTGGGATCTTCTGAGTCGTCACTATACTACTGCTGGCCTTTCTCACGAATATCAACTTTGGGGTCTTCTTGTCAATATGAAGCAAACGCCCAGACAACCGATCAATGAGTTTCTTTCTGGTATGCAGTCTATTTGGGATCAAATGGAACAGTCTACCCATATTGTCAAGGATCCTGAAGATGCAGCGATCTTAGCTACCAAACGAGATCAGTTTCATCTTATCCAGTTCCTGATGGCCTTGACTTCTGAGTTTGAACCAGTTCGTGCTACTTTGCTTCAGCAGGTCCCTCTTCCTACTCTGGCATTTGCTATGAGTCAGCTTCTCTCTCATGAGACCCGTCTTCGCACTCTTCAACCCCATCACCCTGATGCGGTCCTTGCTACTGCTACACGTCCTTCAAGCTCTTCCTCATCTAGGAATGGTCCGAAATATTGCAAGAACTGTCATAAGCAGGGACATCTTCTGGCTGAATGCCCGATCATCCAATGTCGGTACTGTCACAAGATTGGTCACATTATCTACAATTGCCCTACCAAGCCTCCCAAGCCAGGTCAATCAGGCATTCTTCCAAGGCCTCTAGCACCTCCACTAGCTGTGGACCCTGTCCTTGATCAGACTCCTGACCTCCCTCTTGCTGCTCCTCCTGCTGACTCTCCGGCTTCACCCCAAGAATCTGCACCGCCTGTGGATCCTGTCACTGATCAGCCTCCTCTCCTCCCCCTTCGTCGTTCTGACCGGGTAAGAGCACCTCCTGCTCATTTGCGTGATTATTCTTGTTTTTCAGCCGTGCTTTCCCTTCATGAGCCTCACACCTATCGTGAGGCCTGCACTAACCCTCTTTGGCAGCAAGCAATGACAGAGGAACTTCAGGCTTTGGAGAAGACTCATACTTGGGACTTGGTTGATTTGCCTCATGGTAAATCTGCCATTGGCTGCAAATGGGTCTACAAGATCAAGACCAAATCTGATGGCTCTATTGAACGGTATAAGGCTCGTCTTGTTGCCAAAGGATATGCTCAGGAATATGGGATAGACTATGAGGAGACTTTTGCCCCTGTTGCTCGTATTACCTCTGTTCGTAGTCTTCTTGCTATTGCTGCAGTTCATCAGTGGCCTCTTTTTCAGATGGATGTTAAGAATGCTTTTTTAAATGGTGAACTCACTGAAGAAGTCTATATGCAGGCACCTCCAGGCTATTCAGACTGTTCTGACAAAGTTTGCCTCCTTCGTCGCGCTCTGTATGGTCTTAAGCAAGCTCCTCGAGCCTGGTTTGCCAAGTTTAGCAGTATTGTACATCAGTTTGGCTTCTCATCCAGTTCTCATGATACAGCATTATTTATCCGCCGATCTGATAAGGGTATGATTCTTCTTCTACTTTATGTTGATGACATGATCATTACTGGGGATGATCACTCTGGCATTTCTGATTTCAAGCTATTTCTCCACCAACAATTTGAGATGAAAGATCTTGGTCATCTGAGCTACTTTCTAGGCCTTGAGGTCTCTTCTGATTCCACTGGTTATTATCTCTCTCAGGCTAAGTATGCCTCTGACTTGTTATCTCGTACTGGCCTGACTGACACTAAAGTTGTTTCTACACCCCTTGAGATGAATGCTCGCCTTACTCCCTTGGATGGCACACCTCTCAATGATGCCACTCTCTATCGTCAGCTTGTTGGCAGCTTAGTTTATCTCACTGTAACCCGCCCTGATATTGCTCATGCTGTTCATTTGGTGAGTCAATTCTTATCTGCTCCCCATTCTACACACTATGCTGCAGTGCTTCACATTCTTCGCTATATCAAGGGTACTATGTTTCACGGACTTCACTTCTCTGCTCACTCCACCCTTGACCTCTGTGCTTATTCTGATGCTGATTGGGCCGGGGATCCTACTGACCGCCGCTCTACTACTGGATTTTGTTTCTTTTTGGGAGATTCTCTTATTTCTTGGCGCAGTAAGAAACAACATATTGTGTCTCGCTCTAGTACTGAGGCAGAGTATCGTGCTTTGGCTGATACTACTTCTGAACTTCTTGCTCTTCGTTGGCTGTTGGAAGATATGGGTGTTACACATTCTTCACCGACTGTTATACATTGTGACAACCGTAGTGCTATTCAGATTGCGCATAATGATGTTTTCCATGAGCGCACCAAGCATATCGAGATTGATTGTCATCTTGTGCGTCATCATCTGTCTGCTGGCATCCTACATCTTCTTCCAGTTAGCTCTTCTGATCAGACTGCTGACATCTTTACGAAGACTTTTCCTCCTGGTCGTTTTCGTGATCTTGTTTCCAAACTCAAGATGGCTTCTTTCAAACCACCTTGAGTTTGAGGGGGGATGTTAATATGTATATATTATATATCATTGTTATTGTACTAGTCTAGGGTTTCCTAGGGTTTCTACTATACCATACACTAGACTAGGCCTATATATATTCCTTATTTGTACATGATTCAGCAGAATACACAATATAGTTTATTCTCTCTGTGCTTCTCTCTTCTCTGTCTGTCTCTGCTTCTCTCTAAATCTAACAGGATGTATGGTGACAAACGGGCAAGGAGTGGTCCCATGAGGTTCAGAAACCACTTTGTTCTTTAGATTTTTAATTAGATAGCATACATATATGTAATTTGAGCTGTGTTCATAATTAGTGCAAATGCTTCTTTTACACTTAATGCATCACTGAAATTTACATGATATGATGTCATTGTATCATACCATTGAATTTAATTATGTATTGTTTGTATATATCTGATTACTTTGGATCTTTTTAGGGTTGTGTTTATATTGGAGAGGCATATAAAGTTTACTGGTCAAACTGCGCCAAAGGGATTCATACAGGACAGATGGTTCTACGACTAGTTGAAGCTACTGGTTAGATTCTCATGAATTCACTTCAGCAGAATTTTTATTTTATAATCTTGGAAGTATATTCTCCAATTATTTAGTTTGTTTCTTGAATAGCATGATGTTGTTTGGCTTCTAAAATTGACAAAAGTTATGTTTTCTTTCTGTGGAAGAACTCTTTTCCACCCACATACATTTTGGGCACCAACGTTGATTACTCATCTATAATTAGCATTGTAGCTTTCTGTTGGCAACAAAATAATGTGAGAAATCCCAACTGATGCAGATGTTTATCTTGCTGGGACTGTCATGTTAATATTTGGTATGGGCTTGTATGGATTATTTATCAACAATGTGCCTCCTGATGTGCCTGCCTCTCTTGATCGTTCCCTTAAAAGCTCTGCTTTGTTTGGAATGTTTGCTCTCAAGGTAATCCTAATTCCCTTTGAACAAAAGCTACTCTGTTTGCAATTCTCTTGCCGAGATATTTTCAGCACTTGCATGCATCAGATGTCCCAGTAATTTCCATCCTACATTTTTCCTCATTTATTAACTTAATCAAGCATTATTCTGTTTATTTTGTTGATTATCTGCTACTTCTAATTAGTTAGCCTGCTACCTTTATTTATGGGCATTGTCTGGTAACCTTGTGATGTAAAAGTGCTCTCTCCTTCCAATTCACCAATTCCCTTGCTTTTCAACTTTTAATTTCAATGGTAGAATATTAAATCTGACTAGCCTCAATTGCATTGTGCCTCATCACGTGTGATTAGAACCCATGGAAGATGATAGACTTAGTTTTGTTAACTGATCACTTTCCAAAACATTTACAATGAACTGTAGAACTTGTGTTCATATGCTTACTGGCATGCTTTTCTCTACTCTCCTCCGAGGTGCACATGTTGCTGGATTGTTCATAAGTCCCCCCCCTTTTCCGACATTCTATAATTCTTCTCTTCTTCCTATTTGAGTTCACCAAGATAATCAAATTATTCTTATCGTTTTGTAGGAGAGGCCTAAATGGATGAAAATTAGCTCACTTGATGAATTAAAGACAAAAGTGGGACATGTTATTGTCATGATTCTTTTAGTTAAGATGTTCGAGAGGAGCAAGATGGTAACAATCTCGACCAGTATGGATCTATTAAGTTATTCTGTATGTATTTTCTTATCATCTGCTTCTTTGTACATCCTTCATAATCTGCACAGATCTGATTAGGGATTTCAGATATTTAATAGAAGAAAAATGTAATATTAGTTTTATGCCTTGGAGCGGATGTTCTTGTTCCAAAAGCTCGCTTATAAATTTTTTGGAAGCATCTTCCTGATGATAAATAATACTAAAAATAAAAAATAAAAATTCAGGGCATGCTTGGAATTCTTGCAATATTTGGAAGTATAATCACATTGTGGATGCTTCTGCAAAGTGCAATAGAACATAGCTGCCATCTAACAAATTATAGTAAATAGCAAAAATGATTTCAACGGAAACTTAATATTGATTTCATACAATCAACTTAGAAAAATGGCTCCTCTTTTCTTTATTGACCTTATATTGGTTGGATATGTAGCATGAAATGCTTTGTGGAACGCAAATGATTTATCACATTCCACAGGGCATCCAAAAGCAGACTTGCACTCTCCTGCAATTAACTACATAATTTTTTGCCTGTTTGTGGTTATTGATGGGTGGGACAGGGTTGGGACAGGTAGTGTTTGTGGGAATCAGATTTCCCAAGTAAAAAAAAAGAAAAAAAAAAACTTCATTTTTTCTTCTTATTCTTGGTAACTGAACTAAACTCGAGTGTAGGATTCTTTCATATTTTAGTTTTTTCATAAATGCAAATTGTATTCAACCAAACAACGGCAAAGAGTACAAACTGCACAGCAGACATGAAGAGAATGAAACTACACCAGCATAACTAGCAGTAAGCTAACAACAAGAAAAGAAACCAACAAAGCTAGCTACATTGGCTCCTATTGACGAAAACAGAACCGGGTATGCTAAGGTTGCTACAGAGTCCCCAAGTTTGTGTAGAGGCCTTCAAATTCCTGCAAGATGAGATTCTATCTCTGATCACTTCCTTTACATGTTGAACAATAGATTTCTTCCTATTGATGCTAGCAGAGCAACACTAATTCCTTTTCTAATCATATGATGGGAAGCGTGTGCACATGTGCAGAGACAGTTTCAACATAATAGTCATACCAGCTAATGGTTTAGTTCAAACTTCAATGTTCAATTCTTGTGATGAAAAGGACAAGATTCAAGAATCCTGCAAGCATACATACACAAAGAAAAGTAGGCATTTTCATGGTGGCAATTGTATAAGGTCTATTTTTGGCATTGCATGGAAATTGATTAGCATTTAAAAGGTCCTTGGTACAATTACATCCAAGAAGGAACGCTAATGAAATTTGACATAAAAGAATTGCGTCTGCCGGGAGTCGAACCCGGGTCTATTGCTTGGAAGGCAATTATCCTAACCGTTGGACTACAAACGCTTGTTGGGTGTAGAACCCTGATGATCTTATCTATTACTATTCCTACGGTTAATTTCCCATATTTATGACCATTCCTACGGTTTCAAATAACGGTAACTTTCTTTTCTTTATTATTAATTTTTTTGATAAACACTTTCTTTTCTTTATTTATTACCTTTTCTAAGATCAATTTCATTATTGCTGTTGTTGCAACCAAGCTTTACGTGACACCCCAAGATGAAGGGATTTTGCTCAGGAACTTGATTTTTAAAACAATTTTGCAAAAAAAACTTGAAACTAATGGGGGATATAGCCTCTGACATGGCATTTTGATGTGAATATTTTTAACACCACTGAAACTTGTCTCTTATAGAGATGAGTTCTACAAAAATTTTTAAAATAATTTGAATCTGTCGCGAACGCGCATATTGTTTAAAAAAATAATAATAATTTGGCTAGAACTCGTTTTTTCTAGAGACGAGTTCCACTGGAAATATATCACTTTTTTCAGTTCACGTTCATTTCATTTCTACTCTCTCTCTCTCTTTACACTTAAACCATGTTCTTATTTTTCTTCATCCTTCTTCACTTTCCCAGCATCATTGATCAATAAAAAGGTAAAACAATATAAATTTTGTCAAGTATGCTTATAGTTTAATATAACAATTATTTTCTTAGATTCGTTTGATTTATTTTGGATTTTTTTTGTTTAATAATATTATTTCTAAGATTATTTTGCAAAATAATACTGTTTCAAAACAATTGAGGGATATAGCCTACTCGTCACTAGGAGAGACAAGTTCCAACTGGAACTCATCTCTCTTAGTGACGAGTTGCACTTAAATTTTTGTCACCTCTGCCACGTCTGCAATTTGGATAGGAAGAAGTTCCAGCTAGAACTCGTCTCTTGGAACTCGTCTCTTCTAGAGACGAATTCCATTACACAAATACATCTCAAACTCTCAAAAGCTTTCAACTCTTTCTCTCTCCTAACTCTCTCGGTCTCAACTCCCTCTGCATAGCTCCTCCTCCCTCCCTCTTTCTCCGTCGCAACTCCCTCTCTCCGTCGCTACTCCCTCTCTCCATCGCAACTCCTCTTCCTCTCGCTCGCTCGCTTGCTCGGTCCAGAGGAGAACATTTAGGGCACGCCTCGTTGCCATGGGTTCGGGTTCCGTGAGGGTGGGTTGTTGCCATGGGTTTGGGTTCCGTGAGGGTGGTGGTGGCCTGGATTTGGTTGCCGTGAGGTATGGTTGCCGGTGTGGTTGTGGTTGCCGGTGTAGGCTGTGAGTTGCTGGGTTGGGTTTGGGAGGGGATGGGTACGGGGATAGAAAAATGGTGGGTCGGTGGTGATTTTGGGGGTTTTGGGTGTAATCGTTGGTGGGTTTGTTTGGGATTGGTATATTTTTTAAGATTTTGGTGGTGGGTCGGTGTTGGTTTGGGGTTTTGGGAAGGATTGGTGATTAAAGTTTGGGTATTTGCGGGAAAATCTCCGGTTTCAATGTTGGGTCGATGACAATTAGTGTTTTTCTGGGTAAAATCTTTGGTGGGTTTGTAGAGAATTGGGCTGTTTTGCTGAATTTGGTGGTGGGTTTTTGATAAATCAGAATTTTAGTTGTAGAGATGACAAAAATTTGCGGCTAAAGCAATCTGTAACTTTCTGTTGCTCTGTTTGAGACTGAGGCTCTGTTTGTTTCACCGTAAAACTATCTTTGTAAAATGTTTTCTGAATTTTCCGGTGTTTGGTAGCATCAGAAAACTTGGTCAAAGGAAAACTATCTTTAGTCAACGGAAAACTTAACAAAAAAATTGCCTATTTTTCTAAAACTTGTTTTACCGGATTATTTTCGGTAAAACAAGCTCGTGTCTCTCTCGTCGACCTCGGTAAGTTCTTTATTCTCCCTCATCCTTCTATCTCTTTCCTCATGTTCCTCTCTCTCGTCCCTCTGGCTCTCCCTCTCTCTCTCTCTTCTCTAACTCTATCTTGTCCCTCTCTCTCTTCTCTGGCTCTCTCTCTCTTCCCTTTGTAAGCTCTATGTCTGTAAGCTGGTACAAGATGTTCTTTCCGTGCCAGATTCCTTGAAGCTCAAAACTTCGTTGTTGTTTGGGTCCACTGCTTCGTCGTCGTTGCTGCGAATTTGTCTCTGATTTGGGTTCGTGTAGAGGATGGTAGTGGACTAGTGGTGGGGTCAGGTTGGTGGATCAAAAGCTTGGGATTCGTAGAAATTTGCACAAATGGGTATTGGTTTTGCTGGGCTAAAGCATGAGGAGAGTTTTGTTGTGAATCTGTGTGTGGTGGGCTTAATTTGGCTTCACCAAATTCAAATTCACGTTTTCATTAGTTTCAATTTTATTTTCTATAGTTCAATTAGCTTGCTGGAGGTATTATCAAATTCTGAATTGAGTTTTTTTGTGTGTCCTTCTTTGTGTTTGTTTTAATGCCGCAGTGAGACTGTGAGAGTAGTATATTACCAATCTATTGTCTCTTACAAAACCTGTAATTTATCATCATCCAGTTGTTCAAAATCAAATCCCCTTTAGTCTTTGGAACCATAGGGGTACATAGCAATCTGTTGATTTTCGTAATTTTTTTATAAGGTGTGTGAACTATTTTATCTGTTATTACACAATAATTTGAATTATACAATAAAAGTTACTGATTTTCTATGCGTATCAAACACCAGAAAATGTTTTCCAATTTATTTTCAAGTTGTTACCAAACACAAGAAAATGAATGAGTTTTCTAGAAAATGTTTTTTGGAAAATGAGTCATTTTCCAGAAAACGTTATAGGTCAAACAAATGGAGCCTGAAAAGTGAATGATAAATTTATTTTAAACAGCATTGGTTATGCAGCTTCTCTTCAGAGCATGAAACATATTTAGTTCCATGCAATTTTTAACAATGTTTTTTCCTCTCTGATAATCAAAAGAAACATTGGGACATGTAGTGTTTCTTTAGCGCCCTGTTCAAACTCAACTAGGACTAGGATGAGTTTTGTAAGCTATCTCATACGCTCTTTACCTCGAAGTCAAGTTATATAATTAATTCGAAGCTTTCAAGAAGCCTCTAAATGTTCAACATTTTCTCTAGTTAACCTTTAAAAAAATTTTGGGATCAATGGCCAATTTTTTTCTTTTTTTGACATTTATAATGTTCCAGCCATTTTTTTTCTTTCACCTATTCCATTTCAATTAGAGACGAGTTCCAGCCAATTTTTTTCTCTTTTTGACATTTATAATGTTCCATTTCAATAGCCAATTTTTTTTCTTTGTTCCATTACAATGGAACTCATCTCTAGCAGAGACGAGTTCCAGCCAATTTTTTTCTTTTTTGTCCCATTTCAATGGAACTCGTCTTTGCTAGAGGCGAGTTCCAGCCAAATTATTATTATTTTTTTTATAACAACGTGCGCGTTCGCGCCATAGGTAGGGGAATTTAAAAATTTTGTGTAACTCGTCTTTACAAGAGACGAGTTCCAACAGTTCAAATTTCTCCACGCCAGAATGCCACGCAGTACTGCCACGCATGCTTTTTTTAATGGAACTCGTCACTGGTAGAGACGAGGCTAAATACCTCATTAGTTTCAAAACAGTGTTTTTTTGCAAAATTATTTTTAAAATCAACCTATCGTGCATTTTCCCTCTTTATTTTGGGAAGAAGTTTTAGTATCATTTTTTGATTTACATGTTGTTTAAAGTTATTAGCTTATAAACATTTTTTGTTGGTGTTGAACATTTATTGTATTCCTTTGGTAAACATGAAGCATCTCTCTATTCCTTGCATAACGTGAAGTATAATGTGCTATTCAATTTTATTTTATTTATTTTTAATGTCACTAACAAGTTGTAAACTATATATAAATTAAATATGTTTGAACTAAAAAATATCTAAGTTAAGCCAAGAAGTTTAAATTAAAATAAGTTAATTTATAATTTTCTACATTGAATCTAGGGAGTTTGAGTTTTTTTATTTCAATTTATGTTATGTAAAACTTGGATATGAATAATTACTATTATCATTTTATTATTTTTCTAATCTTGTCACAACAAGTTGTAAACTATATATAAATTAAATAGGTTTGAAATAAAAAATATCTAGGTTAAGCCAAGAAGTTTAAAATAAAATAAGTTAATTTATGATTTTCTGCATTGAGTTTTTTATTTCATCATCTCATGAGCTATGTTTTATTGGTTTTTTTGTGTAAGGTACTTCATTGCGACAAATGCAACGTCAACATTTCGTTCCCTAGTTTCTAATTACCCCAGAGAGTGTTGGTTCTTTCCTCAATACAGGTTAGAATTACAAACCATTTCATCGAATCAATGAAATTAATAATAGGCTAGTACTTTACAATATAGTTACAAATTTGATGCCAGTGGGTTACATAAAAAAGAGTACGAATTATTTCAAGGGTATGAGAACCAAATTTTCTAATTAAATTGGGTTCTTGATATATGATCATTGTTTTTTGTTTGATTAGAAAATTCCTCTTTAAAATTTTATGAGGAATCTACAAAAATAAAATAAAAATTGGAGAATATATGCTAGATGACGAAGAACTTGACTCTCCATAAAAATTACTTATTTTTTTTTCTTTTTCTTTTTTCCCTTCCTTCTCAAGTGATTAGTATTTTATTTTATTTATTTGAATAATCATTATGTTTGTTTATTTAAATCAACTATATAGGATCAGTGTCGCTAAGGAGTTGGAAAAAAATAAATAAAGAGGATGTATCAGGAACTCAAAAGATTAACTTGCTCAATAAGTCTTGATGCACAACAAATTTCATAAAATATTTCAAGAGGTATCAAGTTGTAAATGTTGGATAATAATGTGATGTCATAATCGGTTTAGATTAGAACTAATACAAAATTGCTAACTCGACTGTTGTGGAAATTGTTATGCCTTTAGCATTATTCTCCAATGTATACATTCTGACACTAAACAAAGACAATCCTAAGATAAATCCTAAACTAACTAATAAATAATCATTGACATTTTTATCAAAAAAGTACTGCAAGTAACATTCCAATTCTAGCTGTTGGCATGATTCATCTCCCAGTGAGTTCTGTAAATTGATCAAGTTGCCCTTCCACTGGGAATGTTTTCCCTGTCATCTTTGAATGAAGGAGGCATGGCTGGCCACATAAAAGCTGGTTTTTCAGTAGGCACAACTGGTGGTGGTACTTCCCCTTTGAGTACCTGCAAAACTGTTCTCATAGAGGGTCTCTGGTGTGGATTTGGATGGCAACAAGCCAATGCCAAAATAAGCATTATGCTCAGCATTTCTTCCTCCTCATCAAATTCCTTCTTCAATCTTGAATCAACAGCATCAAGGATCCTTCCTTGCCTGTAAAGATCCCATAGCCAATACAAACTACTGTTGTTGTTGTTGTTGTAATCGCTCTCTTCTTCAATCTGATTTCCAGGCTTCCTTCCACTTACAACTTCCAATACAAGAACACCAAATGCATAGACATCTGTTTCGACAGTTGCTCTACCGGTAAGAAAAGTTTCTGGAGCCATATAGCCCGGTGTTCCTGCAATCACTTTCGTTGTGTGGTGAGTATTTTCGCTTTGTTGAATGGTACGAGCTAGTCCAAAGTCTCCTAGCTTTGCATTGAACCCTGAGTCCAACATTATGTTGCTGGATTTAATGTCTCGATGAAGCACCCTCTTTTCACACCCATTATGAAGATAATCCAATGCCTGAGCTACCCCATAAATTATGGCATGCCTTCTTTCCCAACTCAGTGTTGGTAATTCCTCCATGCCAAATATAAACCTGTCTAGGCTACAATTTGGCATGAACTCATACACGAGAAGTAGCTCACGCCTTTCGTAGCACCATCCGATCAATCTCACTAGATTCTTGTGATGTAAGCTCCCGATTGTTGTGACTTCCGCTATGAATTCTTGTTTGCCTTGGCGTGAATCCTTCGAGATTCTCTTGACGGCTACCTCCTTATATTTTTCCAAGAATCCCTTATAGACCGTTCCAAAGCCGCCTTTTCCAAGCTTGTTTTTGGGGTTGAAATTGCCTGTTGCTTTTCTCAGCTCTTTCAATTTGAATTTTGTTGGAGCCATAGAGGACCCTTGAATCTGGTCTTCAATTCTTGGATATTCATCATCTGGTTTCTCTCTGTTTTTCCTCTGCAAATACAAGTAAAATGCAATCACGCTTAACACAATAAGCACTGTTGGAACTGTGATCCACAACCACAACATCTCTAAATCCTCATCAGAAATATCTGAACCATTGAATTCCCATGATCTTACGCAATTTGTTTGAGTGTGGTTGCTGCCTGTTGAAGCTGAGAATCCCACAAAAACCACCTCCGGAAGATAGCTAGAGAGCTCAAGAGGCAGAGAAAGTACTTCCACATCTTCTACTCCGATAGTCATGTCCTTCATGATCATGGAAGCAGACACATTCATCTTTTTGCCATCATACTGAACCCTTACCTTTATTGCATCATAACCAGTTGCAGTGAGATTGATCCCATAGTCGGTCAAAGATACATGTTGGATTGAGTTGATGCTATTTACATCCAAGCCAACATGGTCATCATCCAGATCTTCTTGGTAGCTCTTTCTTGTATCGAATTCTACTGCCACTATATTAGCTTGAGTGGAGGTTCCATTGGTGGTTGAGTTTACAATCCCAAGCCATATTCCATCACTGTTCTGTGGAAGACTGGCGTTTGCAGCTAATATAAAGGCCATGCCTTCGCCTACGGGTGATGTTGGCGGATTGATTTTGAGATGAAAGGTGGTATCGAAAGAGGCTGTGATGTTTTTCTTCTTGCTCCACAATCTGAATGGCTTATTGTAAAAGACCCGTCCGGATTGATTTTCATGTTCACCTTCCGAATTTGGATTGCAACAGCTTTTTCTGTAGTTGATTTGGTTTGTGTGAGGGGTGAAAAATTAAAATTATAGCCGACCCTACTTGAGTAAGAGTGCATCCACTCCAAGAGGAATGCTAGAATTGAAAGAGGACTTACTGTTTGTGTGAGGGGTGAAAAATTCTATGAAAATTTATAGGTAGCCCTACTTGAGTAAGAGCTGCCACTCAAGAGGAATGCTAGAAAAAGGGACTTAACTACCTGTGAAAACCACATTCTATTGAATAGGTCTTAATTTCCGGTAGCAGGATTTCAAAGAATGAAGGAAAAGTTTCAGATTTTGTGGAACACAATATTGCATATAAAGGATTTTGAGTAGAAATCAGACTTAAAAGAGAGAAATTTCATGAACTATAAATGCATTTATGTTGTCTGCTGAATATCATGACTATTGTCTGCTAGAATGATTTCAGCAAAAAAAAAAAAAAATCATGACTATTCAAATGACATAATATCATGGAAGTGGACAAAAAAAAAAAATCATGACTATTC
The DNA here is from genome assembly GCA_907173295.1 of Fagus sylvatica. Classification (NCBI taxonomy): domain Eukaryota; kingdom Viridiplantae; phylum Streptophyta; class Magnoliopsida; order Fagales; family Fagaceae; genus Fagus; species Fagus sylvatica. The sequence goes on from OU015762.1 coordinate 5,420,571, forward strand.
AAATGACATAATATCATAGAAGTGGACATATATGGAGTGTAGACATGGTCTTTTTTTCTTTTCATGGGATTTTTTTTTTTTAAGATGATAATCATTAGAACTTTGGAAGCAATGCTCCCGAGTCATGCCAGAAATACTAAATAAAAATCTTTTATCCCATTTTTTGAATTCCACTTTATACTCCATCAATGAGAATTCACTACATTTTTTTTTTCTTATAAAATATCTCAAATTTAAAATGGAAAGAAATGTAAACACAATCTAACACTTGGTATATTGCAACTGGTGAAGTATAAAATGAAACGCAAAAAATGGTGGTAACAGAAGAAGGTGAAAAAAAAGGGTGGTGGTGTTGTTAAAAAGGAGTTGTCGTCAATACTACAAACTATTCAAGATAATGGAAATGTCAATGTTGGTGGCTAGATGAAATGATCCTTGCTAATCAAGATAATGAAATGGTCAATGTTTGTTTTTCAAAGTCAAAACATTTAGGTAGTCTTATTAATTTTTTTTGGTAGGAGTGGAAACATCTACGCAGTATTTTCTAATTGAGAAAATTGTATCGGAGACCCTATACTTTTTAGTTAATAAATACTTAAACTTAAGTAAATTGAAAGTTTCAATTATCTAACAATGTATTCATAACTCGTCATGACCACTAGTATGGCAGTATCTTGAGGTTATCAATGCTACGTATTGGTAACGGCTTTCGCCATGTCCCTCTAGGCATGCTGGGGGGGATATTTTTCTCTCATTGGGGGGGGGGGGGGGGGGGATTTGGGTTTGGAATTAGGTACCATATAGAATCTTGACAAAATCATTTTGTTTATATTAGAGAATTTATAATAATCTCTAGCCATCTTAAAAAAAAAAAATGATAGTCTCTAACTTTAGAGTCAAGTAAAATTGTTGCGAAATTATTGACGGATAAGACGTGGGGGTATGAAATTAGATAATATTAGTGGTATGAGAAACCATCTGCATCCAAATTTTATAAAAATGGTTGATCGTGGGACCCAAATTTGCTGGGAATTTATTTATTTAAATTTTAAAAGTGATATAAAATTTAGGAGTTTCAAAAATGTTATTATCCTTATTTAACACCATTATTAAGCTTTTTGTTTTTTTTAAGGTATCATAATTTATGTGTGAGGGCATTTTGGAACATCTAAAAAGTGAACACCAAAGAATGATATGCTCCTAATAGTAGCATATAAGTATAGATTATACATGAGTCATTAGATAATTTCTTATAAAATATTTCAACATGCACTACATTGTGCTGGACATCAACATGCACTGTATAAATGTTTGACTTGGAGAAACCTGCATTGACCTTTTCATTATCTAGATTAACTTGGAACATTTCGTCTAGTTACCAACATTGACATTTCCATTATCTAGATTAACACGGATCATTTTTGTCTATGTTCTGTTCTTTTGCATTTTGCGTAATCAAATAGATAAAAGTTTGCTCTTTTATTCTTGCCAAAAGAAAAAAGATAGAAATTATCAAGAAGGTGCATAGAAGAATTAGTCATAAAGGATTTTTAAACCGTTATAAGGAAGACAAAAAGTCCTTGTTTTTCTTATAATTATAATATTAATGGTGACACCGTGACAGATAAAGAGCATGCACTATATATAGAAACATGCAATTAAGCAAGTACCCCACAAAGCACAAACATCATATCCTCCATCACCAACCAATTTGAATTCTTGCAATAAAAACTTTTGAGACTTCACAATTTTTCACAGAAGAAACCAACTACTTTTGCTTTGACTGCTGAGTTATCTCTGCATTGCATTCTTCCCTGATTAATTCATTAACAATGGCAATAACAGAGCTGTTTCTTTCTGCCTTCATTCAAGCATTGTTTGAGAGATTGTTGTCTCCAGAGTTGTTGAAATATGCACGTCGAGAGGGAGTTGGAAAGAAGCTGGAGAAGTGGAGGAACACATTGTCAATAATTCAGGGAGTGCTGGATGATGCAGAGGACAAGCAACAAACTGACAGGGCAGTGAAAAGGTGGCTGGATGATCTCAGAGACTTGGTTTATGATTTGGAAGACATACTGGATGAGTTCGCCACGGAAGAATTGCGCCTCAAAGTGATGAGTGAGAACCATGCCAGCACAAGTAAGGTACAGAACCTCATCCCCTCTTATTTTAATGTTTTGAGTCCAAATGTTCTTAGGACCAATTTTAGGATGGGATCAAAGATAGATAAAATCACTGCTAGATTTCATGATATAAAGACACAAAAAAATTATCTGAATTTGAGAGAAAATGTTGATGGGAGGCCATCCAGAACAAGAGGGAGACTAACCCCAACTTCCTTAGTGAATGAAGCTCATGTTTATGGTAGGGAAAATGATAAAGAGGCTGTAATGCAATTATTGTTAAGTGAAAATTGTAGTGATGATGAAGTTTCTGTGATTCCCATTCTCGGTATGGGAGGTATAGGAAAGACAACTCTAGCCCAGCTTGTTTACAATGATGATAAAGTGAAAAGTTATTTTGATATAAAAGTATGGGCTTGTGTTTCTGAAGATTTTGACAGTGTTAGGGTAACAAAAACAATTCTAAAATCTGTCACCTCTGAGAATTGTGATGACAATGATTCAAATTTGTTGCAAGTGAAACTAAAGGAAAAACTGTATGGAAAGAAGTTTTTAGTCGTTTTGGATGATGTTTGGAATGAAAATTACAATGACTGGACTATCCTACGTGCTCCTCTTGAAGTAGGGGCTCCGGGAAGTAGGATTGTCATCACAACTCGGAATCAGGGTGTTTCATCAATGATGGGCACCATTCCGGGTTATGCTTTGAAAGAGTTGTCTGAAGATGCTTGTTTGTCTATATTTACTCAAAACGCATTGGGGACTAGAGACTTCAGTGCACATACAGACCTTAAAGATATTGGTGAGGAAATTGTTAAAAGGTGTAAAGGCTTGCCTTTGGCAGCAAAGACCCTAGGAGGCCTTTTACGCACTAAACTAGACCTTTATGAATGGGAAGATGTTTTAAATAGTAAGATATGGGATATACCAGAAGAGAGAAGTGGAATTGTTGCAGCTCTTATGTTGAGCTACCACCATCTACCTTCACATTTAAAGAGGTGCTTTGCATATTGTTCAATAATCCCCAAGGACTATGAATTTGAGGAGAAGCAGATGGTTCTACTATGGATGGCAGAAGGTTTAATACAGCTACAAGAAGGGAGAAAACAACCAGAAGATTTGGGTAGTGAGTATTTTCGCGATCTCTTGTCGAGGTCATTCTTTCAACAATCAAGCAAGGATAATTCACGGTTTCTAATGCATGATCTCATCAATGATTTGGCTCAGTGGGTTGCAGGAGATATATGCTTTAGAATGGGGGATAAATTGGAGTGTAATAACAAAGGTAAATTTCCTAAAAAGGCCCGGCATTCAGCTTACCTTGGTGGCCGATTTGATGGAACTAAAAGGTTTGAGGCTTTTTCTGAACTCAAATGTTTACGTACCTTCCTTCCTCTTATGTTGCCGAATCCAGGGAACTGTTACTTGACTTGTAAGGTTCCTTTTCAATTGTTGCCAAATTTAAGATGCTTAAGAGTGCTCTCTTTGAGTGGATACTGCATAACTGAGCTACCTAATTCAATTGGTGATCTGAAGCATCTACGGTACATTGACCTTTCTCACACTAGAATCAGAAGCATGCCTGAATCAACAGCCACTCTCTACAACTTACAAACATTGATATTAGAGAACTGTCATTATCTAAAGAAATTACCTTCCAAGTTTGGGAATCTTGTCAACCTGCGCCACCTCAATATTCTAAAAGCAGATTCATTGGAAGGAATGCCTCCACAGATAGGTAAATTAACACTTCTCCAGACATTGTCTAATCTGGTTGTGGGAAAAGGTTATTGCTCCAAGCTAAAGGAGCTTGGGTTTTTGTTGCATATTCGAGGGACACTCTGCATTTCAAGATTGGAGAATGTCATTGAACCGAGGGATGCAAGGGATGCCAATTTAATTGGTAAGCCCGGTCTTAACGGATTGTTGTTGGACTGGAGTAGCAACATTGATGAGTCACAAGATAGAACAATTGAATTAGAGGTACTTAGCATGCTAGAGCCTCACAAGGCTTTGAAAGAGCTCACTATCAGGTGCTATGGTGGTACAAGATTTCCAACCTGGTTAAGAGGTCCTTGTTTTCCTAATATGGTGCTCCTGAGGATTGAAAATTGTAAAAACTGCACATCCCTCCCACCAGTTGGGCAACTACCATCACTCAAAGTCCTTTTTATCAAAGGAATGGCCAGAGTGAAAAATGTTGGTCTTGAGTTTTTTGGGGAAGGTTGCTCACCACCTTTTAGTTCCTTGGAAACTTTGTGCTTTGAGAATATGCAGGAATGGGAGAATTGGACTCCTTATGGAGAATTCCCACGTTTGCGTCAGCTTTCTATTCAAAGTTGTCCCAAGCTATTGGGGAATTTACCAAACCACCTTCCATCATTGGAAAATTTAGTGATAAATGAATGTGGACAGTTGGTGGTTTCAGTTTTAAGCTTTCCAATGCTATGCAATCTTGAAATTGAGAAATCCAAAGGGGTAGTACGGGGAAGTAAGGTTGAGTTGATCTCAGTAAACTTCACAAGTAAGGTTGAGTTGAGCTCAGTAAACTTCACATTTCTTTCAGCGATGTCAGAATTCAAATTTCAAATGGAAGGGCCTATGCTAGGACTAGAAAAGGTAGAAGATTTAACTATCGATAGTTGTGAGGACCTGAAGTCTTTGTGGTCAAATGATATGGGATTACAACATCTCCATGGTCTTCGTGTTCTGAAGATTTCTACTTGTCCCAAACTAATATCTTTGGTGGAAGAAGAAGTAGAAGAGCAGCTGCAACTGAGTTTGCCATCCACACTAAGAGAAATTGAGATCATAAAGTGCAATGTCCTGGTATCTCTACCCAAGGCAATGATGTACAACACCACCTGTCTTGAGCGTATTAGTATTGATAGATGTGATTCGCTGACATCCTTTGCAATAGGACAGCTACCTCCAACATTAAAGCGGCTAAAGATAGATCGTTGCAAGAATATGCTGATTTTGCTGGATGAGGATATCAACTGTTACTGCAGAAGCAAATCTGTTCTTGAGTACTTGGAAGCTATTGAATGTGCATCCCTTAAGTCCTTAACATCAAGCGGGGAGTTACCTGCAACACTTAAACACCTCCATATTAGCTATTGTGAAAAGCTAGAGTCAATAGCAATGAGGTTACAAGATAACTCATCTCTTGAAGAAATTAGCATCTCAGATTGTGAAAACTTTAAATTTTTACCCATGGGCATACACACCCTCAGTTATCTAGATGAGATTCATATTTGGAATTGTCCAAGTCTTGTAACTTTCCCAGATGGAGGGTTGCTCCCCACTAGCCTGAGAGTGCTTTGGATTTTTGGGTGTAAAGAAATGAAAACCCTGCCCAACAGCATACACAACCTCACCTCTCTTCAAGAATTGAATATATGGGAATGTCCAGGCATTGTATCCTTTCCAGAAGAAGGTTTTCCCACCAACATAACATCACTTTTTATTTGTGATCTCAACATCAATCCAGAATTGTTTGAGTGGGGGTTGTACAGGCTCACTTCTCTTAAAAGACTTAACATTAAAGGTGGATGTTCAAGTCTAGTTTCCTTTCCAGAGATGACGCTTCCAGCCTCTCTAACCAGCCTTACTATTCAGATCTTCCCGAAGCTGAAGAAACTGTCTTCCAAAGGCTTTCAAATCCTCACCTCTCTGGAAGAACTTTCTATCTATCAATGTGAAGCGCTCAAGTACTTACCAGAGGATGGCCTGCCACCCTCACTCCTTGAACTTCATATCCAAAAATGTCCTCTGCTGAAAGAACGCTGCAAGAAAAATCAAGGACGAGAGTGGTTCAAGATAGCCCACATCCCTTGCATTCAGCTTGATGGCAAGTTCATATATGACCCCGAAAAGGAAAATTGAATTACGTTATGACTCCATAAGAAGAGAAAGAATGGTGGAAGCAGACACTACACTCTTTTCCAGGTACTTCTATGTAAATATATAGTAACAATTCACAATAAGCATACCATCTGCCTCCTTATAATTTTATGCTAACAGTTCTACATTGTACAGGCAAAAAGCTAGCAGGACACAATAAGATCCAAACAAAGTAGAATGGTAGAATCCAGGGTCAGCTGCATTCTCCTAAACTGGTAAGTTTTTGTGTAGAATAGATTGAATTTATTTTCTATGTTATAGTGAAACATACTACTGACAGCCCTCTATGTTCTAATTTCCAATACCTATCTATTTGTTTAAACTTTCTGGTTAACTGATGTTTTATAATTATATGCAGTTGTACTGATCAGGCTTGGCCTCGCCTCAACTGTCCAAAACCACCACATCCACGGTCTTACCCTTTGAGAGCTTTGGATGATCTGCTAAATTCCACGAGAATCTTGAGCTCCCCATGTTTTTCTTATCTTCTTTCTATGCACAAATAATCCATTGTGACATGCATACGACCACCACCAATGCACTGGATAGTTTTTATTATGAGCATGGTATATCATGATGGAGAGGGATCAAAGCACATGACAGCATGTTAGAGTGCCCCGCTTATCCATCATATCATACTTAGCACAAATTATCTCTACTCAGTTCATCTCTAATGGGAATGGATAATAACCAAAGCATTGAGCACAGGAATATAAAAATTCCTTTATCTTGGTTTATGACAGCTCAAAAGAATGATATGGTAAAATGTACAATTCTTAGTTGTCATATTCTTTTTGTTTCCTATCTTCTAATTCTGTTAAACAAATTAAGAACATCTATACAACATAAAATTCTACAAGATTGTCTTCTATGCTTCTCTGTCGTAAATTTGACAATGCAATGATATTGATCTGGCGAACCCTCTCCCTCGAAAGCTTTAACAGCTTCCCTATCTCCTCACAGGACCGAGGTGGCTCTCCATTGAGTCCAAAGTGTAGTCTCAATATATATTCTTCTCTTTTGTTAAGTGTCTTGAGAAGTTTCTTCGCCTCTTGCTTCATTAGCTGTTTCTTCACCATCTTTTCTGGCATTGTTTCATCTGGTCCTGATATGATCTCCTGCAACAGATTTTGAACTTAAAATTTAGATCTAGTCAATGGGGCATATGACTTAACTGGTATTTCATATTTTTAAAGAATTGTTTATTGCTAAAATGGAAGATCATAGACACAAGATATTGAAGAAATTACAATATGTTGCAATGGGCAAAGCGACCAAAGACGCCGGCAATTAACCTTACTATAAATTAAGTGGAATACATAAATTTTTTGCACTGACTTCATTAAGTTTACAGATAGCCTGATCAGACTTCTTACATTAAAGTTTCATTGGTTGTGAATTTCCTCAACTCAAGCAAGTTTTTCAATCTAATTATTCATCCAAAAAAAAAATCCCCAATCGTTATATTTGTGAACAACAGTATTATTTAATTTTTGTACAAGTTTTTCAAAGTTGGGTTCTTAACATCAGGCCATCTTTGAGTTGATCTTATATAAATTTTGAACCTTGTTTGAGATACCTAGGTATGAAACTAATTCTAGTCCCAAATATCAGAATGGAATTTGAATTCCGTGATTTAAAAGCCCCAAGTAGCCTCTTATCATCCTGTCCAGTCTTTTAATCTCATCTAATCCTGCAACCTTGATATGAGGTGGTGAAAACTCAATGCTTTGTAGGATCAGAATCCAAATGGGGATTTTTATTTTTAAGCACAATTTTCAAAGTTGATAATTCTCAAATATAGGAAATGTAGGACTGATAGCCTTAGCTGACATGACAAGGAATGGCTAGAGTTTCAACATTAATACATAATCTCCAATCATTTGAGCTGCCAATAGGTTGCAGGCAGAAAGGAAACATGAACAATAAGCTTAGATTTGATGAAAGAAGAACTTGATCATTCATTAATGTTAGGACTAAAGTTCAAGAAAAGAACCTGGAGAGTCATGCGACCTCGATCACTTACTGCTTGATCCAATGACACCGGGTGTCTGCTCCTCTCAGAAACAAGCCTCACTGTCGAAATTTGCACATTGAGCATTTCAGCAATTTCATTATAGGTAGGCGGCCGCCCTAATCTTCGAGTCAAGAGGTTTCTAGCTTCTGCAATTTTCGCCACCATCCTGTACACGGTTCCCTACACATAACAAGCTAACCATACATTCACTAACTACCAGTTTACCTCCCAAAAGCTTATATAGGGTGAAGCAAAGATTGTGAAGAGGAAGGAAATCACTATTTTCTTGAAATCTATTCTTAGTTCTTATAGAATTTTGACAAATTGTAAAACTATCTATTGGTATAGAACATCTCAAACTCAACATTAGTACTAACTGTCACAAAAGCTGGCATCCTAACTGATGAACAACTCTAGGAAATACAATTTACAGAAACCACAAGATAGAACAAAATAAAAAGAATAAATCAGGCAGGGTTCAATGGGAACACAATGTTAAAGTTAATAGCATCCTAATTAACGAAAGACAAAAGAAAAAATACAAGGGAAGACCAATGTACACAAGTTAAAGGGTTCAAGGGACCTTTTTTTCTTTTTTTGCAACACTAACACACACATGTTAACCTTACAAGCATAGAGACTCTCCAAACTTTACAAAAACTATAAAGCTGCAAGTAGAGATACTCAAAGAAGATTCTTAGAGGTTTTTAAGTCATTCTGAACATAGTGGAATGCTTAGCAGTTAGAATGGCTTAACTAAAAAGTAGCAATGACTGCAAATGTATGCAGTTTCTCACCGGTAATCTCACTAATCTAGTGTCATTTGCTATGGCTTTAATAATAGCTTGCTTAATCCACCAATAAACATATGTTGACAATTTATATCCTCTTTCTGGCTCAAATTTCTCTACCCCCCGGAGAAGGCCAATGCTCCCTTCCTGAAAAAACAACAAAATATAATTGTATATCAGCACACTGTAAGAACCAACGTTTAAGAGTTAAATGAATAACAACCTGAATGAGGTCTTGGAAGCTTAGTCCTTTGCCTTGATAACCTTTGGCAATCGAAACCACCAGTCTCCGGTAGCTCCGAGCAATCTTTTGTCCGTGACTCTCTTCCATCACACAAAATCTTATCTACACTCCTCCTTTTCACCCCTATGGCCTTGGCCAACTGTTTTGAAGTTGGCTCACAGCCTCGCGCTTTGGTGACTCCTATTCTCACTGCTTCTAGCCTTGCTCCCTCCTGTCAATTTGCAAACCGTTATTTTTTTTCTTTTTGGTAGAGATAATACTGAATTTCATTTTCAAATTTCAAACTTTTAATGATTAATTAATATTTATTATTAGAAAAAGCTGCCCTTACATTTGCAATTTCCACTACATAACTTAATGGCAAATTTAGACAGGGCAGTCACAAAAAGTGAACCATTGGAATATAGTAGTAAAGCAATTGGAGTTAAAATTCTTGAGATTCAACAGAACAACTAAACAAAAAAAAAAACAAAAAAAGGTTGTAAACAAACTAGAATTCAAATCCCAAAAGACATAGTATAGTTCAAATCTATATCATTATAATATAAGCATAATAGCAGCCACTTTAGAATTTTACTAGTAAACCTACCTTGAGGCACAAACAAAGCTCTGCCTCCTCCCTTGGACTCAAATTCCCAGACTTTACAGTCCCAGTCCCAGATGACATTCTCCAATTCTCACCAACTTTTTCCTCCAAACCTTTTCTTCTTTTCCTCCTCCTCTTCCTCCTCACTCCAAAGCCACCACTCCCATCGCTCACCAATCCATTCTCACTCTCTCTGCCACTCCAAACCCCATCAATCCCAGCTGCAGCCAACACAGCTTCTCTGGCTGCCTGTGCAGCTGCACGAGCTAGTGCCACTGCCTCAGCAGCTGCAGCAATGACTAATGCATCGTTGAAGACTATGTTTGAACCAAACTTAGTAGAAGATGAAGAAACATGCAACTGGGGTTGGAGAGGGTGGTGGGTTTTGATTGAAGAAATGGTTGGGAGTGTTGGAGAGTGAGTTGGAGATGAGCATATGGTTGTGATGGCCATAAAGAGTGAAGTGAGTAAGTGAGAAAGAGTGAGTAAGAGACTGAAAATAAAAGCTTAGATTAGCAGAATAGAGTTTTGGAGATTTTTTTTTTGGTAGATATTTCTTCCTTGCCATGTAGAACAAATGTCTTCTTTTGTTTCATTGTTGCAGATAAGATAAAAGTGGGTGATGGCACTCCATGTGTGGATGTCATTATACCACTTTTTATAGTATGGTGTAGATGCATAAGAGTAAATGACTCATTGGTTTAATTTGATTATTGTAAATGAGAAAAATATATTGTATTTAGAGCTTTATTACTGTAATTTTTTTTTTTTATTGATTTTACAGTGTAATCAATAACTCACATTATATCAAATTAGTTTATAAATTTTTTCACAACAATCCAAGCCGACACAAATTATCCAAAAATGATCATTTTTTTAAATTGTAAAATTCATGAGAAAAATAGAGGTATTGCAACTAAAGATAACAAAAATAAAGGTGTTTGTCATGCTAATTAAAAAAAAAAAAAGTTAAACTTCCATAAGTGTTTTACTTTAAAATTTCTCACTTAAATTCAATCACCTAATTACATTAATCAATACAACATAAATAATTATTGGGTAAATTACATAAACACTCCTGATATTTGGTGAAACTAGACTCGGTATATTTTATTTTTAACAAATAACACTGCATTCCAAAATTTCTAAAATAATTGATACTTCGCTCCAAAATAATTCACACTGAACTCTAAAATAATTCACACTCCACTCTTTTTTTAGAACAGAGTGTGAATTATTTTGGAAATTTTGGAATGGAGTTTCATTTGTTGAAAATAGAATGTAATGAGTTTAGTTTCATCAAACATCAGAGGTGTTAATGTAATTTACACAATAATTTTATACTTTTTAAGAATAATTAAATTCAATATATAGTGCCTGCCTTACTCTTCCAATATATAGTATATAAATTGATTTCTAATAACTTATAAGCAAGAGTATATATAAATATATATATATGTTTTCATAATTCTATTAATGGGTCCGGACCCGGATCCAAGTTGTAATAATAAAATAGCATGGACCATGGTATCTTCTCATTTGGCGCCAATTCTAACCTTCTAGAATCTAGACCGTCCTTCCTTCTCTTCCACTCTTCCTTCTTCTCTGAAACCCTAACTTTCACTCCTACTTTCCTAAATGGCCTAATCAACCATTTAGGGTTTCACAGAGACTTCAATTTTCCAACTACACACGCTTTGGACAATCTTCCACAATGGCAGAGCCTCGCGCTAAGCGCCCCAGGATCGGGAGGTCCGTACAATTCCCTCTCTCACCTCTGTATATATATATTTATCTCTGCCGGAGCTATTTTATGCTTCGTAAAGTTCACAATTTAGTCTGTGGTGGTTTTGATGTTCTGTGCTGGTGACATTGTCGTTTTTGTTTACCGTTAGGGTTATTTATTATTTTTTTTTCTTGCTGGTCTAGTGCGTAAAGGTCTGTTTGGTTGCTGATAAAGTGTAGGGGAAATGAAAAAGAAATGGAATTGATGAAATTAATATTGTGAATTCGAGGTTTTTACTCAATTTTTATAAGCAATCAAAATGTGGGTAATTGAAAAAACTATCAGTTTCATTGAACTTTTATGTCAAATTCCAGTTTTATTACCCTTTTTGTTGTGTGTGTGTGTGTGATAAGTAGCTTTTTATTAACAAAAAAGTTCACTTGTTTGAGCTTAGTA
>OU015762.1:5432519-5500871 GCA_907173295.1 Fagus sylvatica
TAAGAAAGGAATAATTTATACAATAAGTTTGATATATTTGCACTGCTGAATTACACAGAGGTTGTTATGTGGGGTTCCTCCATTTGTAAAGGGTGGTTCTGTTTTCTAAAGATTGTGATTCCAGTTTGGTTCTGAAAATCTCTATGCAACTTAAGAGTGGTCCTACTTGTGCATGGCTATGTATGGGTTTGTTTTATAATTTGATATCCTAGGCTGTTGTTCTGATAATAATGCCATCAATTGCTGTGATTTTTGACTGATTTTATATGAATTAACATGCACGAATGCTAGGGGTGTGTTTTGTGTGTTTGTATGCCTAGCATGTAGTATTTTATTGTTTGTTTTGAAGGTAATACTCTGTTGTTGTAATAACTATTTACTTCAATTTGGTGATGCTTTATTATTTGATGGGTTCTGTTTTACTCTCCACACAGCCTGTGGTAGATGCTTTTGATCCCAGATTATTGGTTGCTCCTCCATTGGACTTTACTCGAATGTTGTGATAGATGAATTTTATTGGTTGATCCAAGATTATTTTTTCTTTTACTAATTTGAGCCTTTGTTATACATGAATTTTATTGTTAGCTTGGTATTGTTTTTGGAAGCCAATTGACAATGTAAGTATGTGGTTAATTCTCATAGAGTTTCAGCTTTCAACTTGCATTAAAAAAGTTTATCTCGAACAAGAATACAAGGCATAAGGTAGTTTCTATCTCTCTAAAACTTCTTATAATTATTTTCTTTTATTTATTTATTTTGTTTTTCTGATGCTAACAATTGAATATATGGGCCAATCCATTAATTGTTATATGTTTAGTTTGGATGTTATTAGGTGTATTATTTTGATGTTACATATGATTTTATGTTTAGTTTGAATATTATTATTTTAAGGTATATTATTTGGATGTTATTTATGATTTCAATTTTTATGGCTACTTTGGTTTTAACAGCCACCAGCTTAGTTGTGAACCTGTTTCTTTCTCCGTTTGTCACTTTGTCTGCTGGATTTTGCTTGACACTGTTGATGGTCTATAGAATTTCTTAAATACAAATGGAGGTTCCATATGAGAAATAAAATTTAAATTTGAGTTGATTGTTGCCTGAGGTGTTACTTATGGTCTTCTACCATTTGGCTTCCAGATTCTATCTAATAAGCAAAGTTCTGTCCAATTTTAATTGGATTGATAGATACATGAGGATTTCTTTTGGTTTCAACCTTTATGGGACTTTGCATTTGATTTTTTGCTTATCCTAGGAATATGGGGCTGGCAACAACAAACAGCCACCAGCTTAATTATGTTAACAACCAAGTTTAAATTTAGAAACAAAGTTTTTAGCAATGGCTTCTTAAAATTGGTCAATATGTTCATGATGCTCCACATAAGCAGGGCAACTGCATTTGCAACTTTCCTAGCACAACTTTGTTGTAAAGTATTGACCATTCAAACCCTGCAGTAAGTGGGGCAAAGGCAAAAGTACGTGGTTAATTATTTTATTCTTATTGTTCTGTCCAGGGTCACTCATAGAGTTTCAGCTTTCAACTTGCATTAAAAATAAGTTTGTCTCGAACAAGAATACAAGGCAGGAATTCTGCTGCATTTTTTTTAAGTTGCAACTGTTAATTAGGTTGCCAAGTGGCCACCAATGTAATATCTTCTGTAGTCAAGGTCATAGTGGGTGCTTTATGACTAGAACATAGTTGTTAGTTGATTAAAAGATTAAAAGAATTCCAATGGCAGAATTCAATTGTTACAACTGAATGAAAGTATTTTTAGGCAAAGTAAAATTAGAAATTGCAATGGGAATAGATCTAGAAAGAATCGTTGATAGGTTATTTTATGACTTTGTTTCTGATTAGAATAGTCTTGGATGAATGAATTTTAGTAGGACTAGGATTCATTGGAACTTTGAATCTGTTGACAGAAGGGGAGGATAAAATAAATTCCAAATGTGTGGTTTTCAAGGAATGGAAGTATGGAACAAATCTCTATATATATTTTGTGGATGAATGAATTTTGTGGATTTAATTTTTTTTTTTTTAATCTTTATCTTGCCTACTTATAATGTGTACAATACATTTTTCATCTTTAGAAGGTTAAAACGAAATCGAAATCTTTTGGCCACATCAGAAGACTTTTTGGAACGTGGAGAAAGATTGTTTGGAACTATTACATAAGGTAGTTTCTATCTCTCTAAAACTTCTTATAATTATTTTCTTTTATTTATTTATTTTGTTTTTCTGATGCTAACAATTGAATATATGGGCCAATCCATTAATTGTTTTATGTTTAGTTTGGATGTTATTAGGTATATTATTTGGATGTTATATATGATTTTATGTTTAGTTTGGATATTATTATTTTAAGGTATATTATTTGGATGTTATTTATGATTTCAATTTTTATGGCTACTTTGGTTTTAAGTATATGCCCAAAGTATGGAGTCTGCTTATTATGCAAGGTTGAGAAGAAGATTAATTTTGAGGGAGAAGAGAAACAAAAATTCATCAACCAATTTTAATAGAAGGAGCACTACCGAGTTTAGATTAAATAGAAGGATGATACTGAATAGAAAAATGAACGTTAGTAGTGTGACAAATAACATAGCTAATGGAGTAGTTTCTTGGAGTGCTTTGCCAAGATCAACAATTCCTAATGCAGAATTGTTTCCTTCCAAAAGCAATGAGTTTCTCACATCTTGGAGTGTTCCACTACTAGGTTCATGGATAAGCAAGTAGTTCAATTTTTTTTAATATTTTAATTATATTTTACAATATCTGCAAGTTCATACTTTCTTTATGTTATAATAACAGGCAAGTGGAAGATACCCATTCTATTCAAGAAATGCCTAGACAATTCAAGTCACAAAGGATAATTGAAGAAGAGATGAACATCAACCAAAGAACCATAACTGAAATAACAAACATTGTAGGGGACTCTGATAATAAGGTAAGAAAACAATTTCTCAAACAAGAATAATACAATTATATATTGAATATTTAAATTTAATAAATTTAACTGAAATTCAATTCACAATTCAAAAAAACAAAACCCACTCCATTAGATTACTTTGAACATAGTTTGACCGTGGAAAATTTTGGCCATGAATTACGAAAGCCAGCCAATTGCTTACTTTATTTTATAGTGTTTTTAAGCTTACATTATTACCTTTTACTGTAAAGTGTGGCCAGCGAAATGGGTTCTCTTAGAAAATTTTAAATATAACAAAGCTTAGTGAGGTGGGGGTCTCATAAAGTTCTAAAGTTGATGGAAGAAAAGGATGGCTTTTAAAATTCAACTAATATTATGCAAGCCAAGCCACTGGTGCGTGCTGCAATAACAATGGGAAATATATAACTATAAAACTTGGATGTGATTTTATGCCTGATGAGATAAAAAATATAATCATATGGGGGTACTGCGTAGCTGGGGTATATTGCTCTAGCTTTTAGTCAATATAATAATTTTATCCATTATGGAAAGCAACTAGTTGTTATAATCTAATTTTAATATATCCAGTCACCTGGATTGACAAATTAGTCACCTGGATTGGACAGAAACTCTCGGATTGATTTTTCAGTTAACTGGGCCAAGAGTTAGTCACCTGGATCCCTGATGCAGTCGCCTGCATCTAGGATTTTCATCCTTAGGCTAATTTTGGCTTTCTTTAAATAATCAAACTTTTATATTTTAATCATTTTGAGCAATTTGATTAATTTTTTTTGAAAATGTATTAGTCCTATAAATATTATTTATAAAATGAGTTTTGGACTAAAAGATTATTTTTGAAAATCATTTTGAGTTGGATTTTAAAGTTTGAGCCATAAAGATGAAATATTGATAAACTTTACAAAAACTCAACTCTTACTTCTCATATATCTTGGAATATAATTCTTGAGCTTGATTCCTTTGTTTTGAGTCTTGATAACTTGATCTTCAATGAATTTGTACTTATGTCGACTTTGCATTTGCTTGATACTTCATTGACCATGTCGGTCCAATTAATAAACTAGTCAACATTATCATTAGTTCACATGAAAAATATCAATTATGAATAATTCTTAAAATTATTGTTATCTTCAAAATTACATAAATGTCTTTCGATTAATTAGTCAAATAATAGGTTTTGAAACCTTGAGGCTAATAGGTAGCTAGATGAAATGATCCTTGCTAATCAAGATAATGAAATGGTCAATGTTTGTTTTTCAAAGTCAAAACATTTATATAGTCTAATTAATTTTTTTTGGTAGGAGTGGAAACATCTACGCAGTATTTTCTAATTGAGAAAATTGTATTGGAGACCCTATACTTTTTAGGGTTTTACAATTTAAATTCTATGATGTAAAAAGTAACAAATTAAACTCGAAAGTTTCGAAAAATATATAAAAACCTTAAGCCGATGGTAAACTTAGGGACGAAACTATTTGGACTTTGGAGAAAGGGGGCCATGCCCCCGGGCACCCCACCTCTTTTCGAAAGTATATATATATACTTTCAAATGTTGTAGGTGACTCTTTTTCAAGAATTAAATTGGCCCAAAGAAAAAAGAAAAGAAATAACCGACTAACTCCCCTATGGCCCCTCCTAAAAAAAACATTTTAGTTAATAAATACTTAAATTTAAGTAAATTGAAAGTTTCAATTATCTAACAATGTATTCATAACTCGTCATGACCACTAGTATGGCAGTATCTTGAGGTTATCAATGCTACGTATTGGTTGGGCAACGGCTTTCGCCATGTCCCTCTAGGCATGCTCTCTCTCAAAGTCATATTTTTCTCTCATTGTCATAGTCATCAATTCATAATTTTGTTTTGGTCTCTAAGTTGATTTTTTTTTATTTTATTTTTAATTTGGGTTTGGAATTAGGTACCATATAGAATCTTGACAAAATCATTTTGTTTATATTAGAGAATTTATAATAATCTCTAGCCATCTTATAAAAAAAAAATGATAGTCTCTAACTTTAGAGTCAAGTAAAATTGTTGCGAAATTATTGACGGATAAGACGTGGGGGTATGAAATTCAATATATTAGTGGTATGAGAAACCATCTGCATCCAAATTTTATAAAAATGGTTGATCGTGGGACCCAAATTTGTTGGGAATTTATTTATTTAAATTTTAAAAGTGATATAAAATTTAGGAGTTTCAAAAATGTTATTATCCTTATTTAACACCATTATTAAGTTTTTTTTTTGTTAAGATATCATAATTTATGTGTGAGGGCATTTTGGAACATCTAAAAAGTGAACACCAAAGAATGATATGCTCCTAATAGTAGCATATAAGTATAGATTATACATGAGTCATTAGATAATTTCTTATAAAATATTTCAACATGCACTACATTGTGCTGGACATCAACATGCACTGTATAAATGTTTGACTTGGAGAAACCTGCATTGACCTTTTCATTATCTAGATTAACTTGGAACATTTCGTCTAGTTACCAACATTGACATTTCCATTATCTAGATTAACACGGATCATTTTTGTCTATGTTCTGTTCTTTTGCATTTTGCGTAATCAAATAGATAAAAGTTTGCTCTTTTATTCTTGCCAAAAGAAAAAAGATAGAAATTATCAAGAAGGTGCATAGAAGAATTAGTCATAAAGGATTTTTAAACCGTTATAAGGAAGACAAAAAGTCCTTGTTTTTCTTATAATTATAATATTAATGGTGACACCGTGACAGATAAAGAGCATGCACTATATATAGAAACATGCAATTAAGCAAGTACCCCACAAAGCACAAACATCATATCCTCCATCACCAACCAATTTGAATTCTTGCAATAAAAACTTTTGAGACTTCACAATTTTTCACAGAAGAAACCAACTACTTTTGCTTTGACTGCTGAGTTATCTCTGCATTGCATTCTTCCCTGATTAATTCATTAACAATGGCAATAAGCAGAGCTGTTTCTTTCTGCCTTCATTCAAGCATTGTTTGAGAGATTGTTGTCTCCAGAGTTGTTGAAATATGCACGTCGAGAGGGAGTTGGAAAGAAGCTGGAGAAGTGGAGGAACACATTGTCAATAATTCAGGGAGTGCTGGATGATGCAGAGGACAAGCAACAAACTGACAGGGCAGTGAAAAGGTGGCTGGATGATCTCAGAGACTTGGTTTATGATTTGGAAGACATACTGGATGAGTTCGCCACGGAAGAATTGCGCCTCAAAGTGATGAGTGAGAACCATGCCAGCACAAGTAAGGTACAGAACCTCATCCCCTCTTATTTTAATGTTTTGAGTCCAAATGTTCTTAGGACCAATTTTAGGATGGGATCAAAGATAGATAAAATCACTGCTAGATTTCATGATATAAAGACACAAAAAAATTATCTGAATTTGAGAGAAAATGTTGATGGGAGGCCATCCAGAACAAGAGGGAGACTAACCCCAACTTCCTTAGTGAATGAAGCTCATGTTTATGGTAGGGAAAATGATAAAGAGGCTGTAATGCAATTATTGTTAAGTGAAAATTGTAGTGATGATGAAGTTTCTGTGATTCCCATTCTCGGTATGGGAGGTATAGGAAAGACAACTCTAGCCCAGCTTGTTTACAATGATGATAAAGTGAAAAGTTATTTTGATATAAAAGTATGGGCTTGTGTTTCTGAAGATTTTGACAGTGTTAGGGTAACAAAAACAATTCTAAAATCTGTCACCTCTGAGAATTGTGATGACAATGATTCAAATTTGTTGCAAGTGAAACTAAAGGAAAAACTGTATGGAAAGAAGTTTTTAGTCGTTTTGGATGATGTTTGGAATGAAAATTACAATGACTGGACTATCCTACGTGCTCCTCTTGAAGTAGGGGCTCCGGGAAGTAGGATTGTCATCACAACTCGGAATCAGGGTGTTTCATCAATGATGGGCACCATTCCGGGTTATGCTTTGAAAGAGTTGTCTGAAGATGCTTGTTTGTCTATATTTACTCAAAACGCATTGGGGACTAGAGACTTCAGTGCACATACAGACCTTAAAGATATTGGTGAGGAAATTGTTAAAAGGTGTAAAGGCTTGCCTTTGGCAGCAAAGACCCTAGGAGGCCTTTTACGCACTAAACTAGACCTTTATGAATGGGAAGATGTTTTAAATAGTAAGATATGGGATATACCAGAAGAGAGAAGTGGAATTGTTGCAGCTCTTATGTTGAGCTACCACCATCTACCTTCACATTTAAAGAGGTGCTTTGCATATTGTTCAATAATCCCCAAGGACTATGAATTTGAGGAGAAGCAGATGGTTCTACTATGGATGGCAGAAGGTTTAATACAGCTACAAGAAGGGAGAAAACAACCAGAAGATTTGGGTAGTGAGTATTTTCGCGATCTCTTGTCGAGGTCATTCTTTCAACAATCAAGCAAGGATAATTCACGGTTTCTAATGCATGATCTCATCAATGATTTGGCTCAGTGGGTTGCAGGAGATATATGCTTTAGAATGGGGGATAAATTGGAGTGTAATAACAAAGGTAAATTTCCTAAAAAGGCCCGGCATTCAGCTTACCTTGGTGGCCGATTTGATGGAACTAAAAGGTTTGAGGCTTTTTCTGAACTCAAATGTTTACGTACCTTCCTTCCTCTTATGTTGCCGAATCCAGGGAACTGTTACTTGACTTGTAAGGTTCCTTTTCAATTGTTGCCAAATTTAAGATGCTTAAGAGTGCTCTCTTTGAGTGGATACTGCATAACTGAGCTACCTAATTCAATTGGTGATCTGAAGCATCTACGGTACATTGACCTTTCTCACACTAGAATCAGAAGCATGCCTGAATCAACAGCCACTCTCTACAACTTACAAACATTGATATTAGAGAACTGTCATTATCTAAAGAAATTACCTTCCAAGTTTGGGAATCTTGTCAACCTGCGCCACCTCAATATTCTAAAAGCAGATTCATTGGAAGGAATGCCTCCACAGATAGGTAAATTAACACTTCTCCAGACATTGTCTAATCTGGTTGTGGGAAAAGGTTATTGCTCCAAGCTAAAGGAGCTTGGGTTTTTGTTGCATATTCGAGGGACACTCTGCATTTCAAGATTGGAGAATGTCATTGAACCGAGGGATGCAAGGGATGCCAATTTAATTGGTAAGCCCGGTCTTAACGGATTGTTGTTGGACTGGAGTAGCAACATTGATGAGTCACAAGATAGAACAATTGAATTAGAGGTACTTAGCATGCTAGAGCCTCACAAGGCTTTGAAAGAGCTCACTATCAGGTGCTATGGTGGTACAAGATTTCCAACCTGGTTAAGAGGTCCTTGTTTTCCTAATATGGTGCTCCTGAGGATTGAAAATTGTAAAAACTGCACATCCCTCCCACCAGTTGGGCAACTACCATCACTCAAAGTCCTTTTTATCAAAGGAATGGCCAGAGTGAAAAATGTTGGTCTTGAGTTTTTTGGGGAAGGTTGCTCACCACCTTTTAGTTCCTTGGAAACTTTGTGCTTTGAGAATATGCAGGAATGGGAGAATTGGACTCCTTATGGAGAATTCCCACGTTTGCGTCAGCTTTCTATTCAAAGTTGTCCCAAGCTATTGGGGAATTTACCAAACCACCTTCCATCATTGGAAAATTTAGTGATAAATGAATGTGGACAGTTGGTGGTTTCAGTTTTAAGCTTTCCAATGCTATGCAATCTTGAAATTGAGAAATCCAAAGGGGTAGTACGGGGAAGTAAGGTTGAGTTGATCTCAGCAAACTTCACAAGTAAGGTTGAGTTGAGCTCAGTAAACTTCACATTTCTTTCAGCGATGTCAGAATTCAAATTTCAAATGGAAGGGCCTATGCTAGGACTAGAAAAGGTAGAAGATTTAACTATCGATAGTTGTGAGGACCTGAAGTCTTTGTGGTCAAATGATATGGGATTACAACATCTCCATGGTCTTCGTGTTCTGAAGATTTCTACTTGTCCCAAACTAATATCTTTGGTGGAAGAAGAAGTAGAAGAGCAGCTGCAACTGAGTTTGCCATCCACACTAAGAGAAATTGAGATCATAAAGTGCAATGTCCTGGTATCTCTACCCAAGGCAATGATGTACAACACCACCTGTCTTGAGCGTATTAGTATTGATAGATGTGATTCGCTGACATCCTTTGCAATAGGACAGCTACCTCCAACATTAAAGCGGCTAAAGATAGATCGTTGCAAGAATATGCTGATTTTGCTGGATGAGGATATCAACTGTTACTGCAGAAGCAAATCTGTTCTTGAGTACTTGGAAGCTATTGAATGTGCATCCCTTAAGTCCTTAACATCAAGCGGGGAGTTACCTGCAACACTTAAACACCTCCATATTAGCTATTGTGAAAAGCTAGAGTCAATAGCAATGAGGTTACAAGATAACTCATCTCTTGAAGAAATTAGCATCTCAGATTGTGAAAACTTTAAATTTTTACCCATGGGCATACACACCCTCAGTTATCTAGATGAGATTCATATTTGGAATTGTCCAAGTCTTGTAACTTTCCCAGATGGAGGGTTGCTCCCCACTAGCCTGAGAGTGCTTTGGATTTTTGGGTGTAAAGAAATGAAAACCCTGCCCAACAGCATACACAACCTCACCTCTCTTCAAGAATTGAATATATGGGAATGTCCAGGCATTGTATCCTTTCCAGAAGAAGGTTTTCCCACCAACATAACATCACTTTTTATTTGTGATCTCAACATCAATCCAGAATTGTTTGAGTGGGGGTTGTACAGGCTCACTTCTCTTAAAAGACTTAACATTAAAGGTGGATGTTCAAGTCTAGTTTCCTTTCCAGAGATGACGCTTCCAGCCTCTCTAACCAGCCTTACTATTCAGATCTTCCCGAAGCTGAAGAAACTGTCTTCCAAAGGCTTTCAAATCCTCACCTCTCTGGAAGAACTTTCTATCTATCAATGTGAAGCGCTCAAGTACTTACCAGAGGATGGCCTGCCACCCTCACTCCTTGAACTTCATATCCAAAAATGTCCTCTGCTGAAAGAACGCTGCAAGAAAAATCAAGGACGAGAGTGGTTCAAGATAGCCCACATCCCTTGCATTCAGCTTGATGGCAAGTTCATATATGACCCCGAAAAGGAAAATTGAATTACGTTATGACTCCATAAGAAGAGAAAGAATGGTGGAAGCAGACACTACACTCTTTTCCAGGTACTTCTATGTAAATATATAGTAACAATTCACAATAAGCATACCATCTGCCTCCTTATAATTTTATGCTAACAGTTCTACATTGTACAGGCAAAAAGCTAGCAGGACACAATAAGATCCAAACAAAGTAGAATGGTAGAATCCAGGGTCAGCTGCATTCTCCTAAACTGGTAAGTTTTTGTGTAGAATAGATTGAATTTATTTTCTATGTTATAGTGAAACATACTACTGACAGCCCTCTATGTTCTAATTTCCAATACCTATCTATTTGTTTAAACTTTCTGGTTAACTGATGTTTTATAATTATATGCAGTTGTACTGATCAGGCTTGGCCTCGCCTCAACTGTCCAAAACCACCACATCCACGGTCTTACCCTTTGAGAGCTTTGGATGATCTGCTAAATTCCACGAGAATCTTGAGCTCCCCATGTTTTTCTTATCTTCTTTCTATGCACAAATAATCCATTGTGACATGCATACGACCACCACCAATGCACTGGATAGTTTTTATTATGAGCATGGTATATCATGATGGAGAGGGATCAAAGCACATGACAGCATGTTAGAGTGCCCCGCTTATCCATCATATCATACTTAGCACAAATTATCTCTACTCAGTTCATCTCTAATGGGAATGGATAATAACCAAAGCATTGAGCACAGGAATATAAAAATTCCTTTATCTTGGTTTATGACAGCTCAAAAGAATGATATGGTAAAATGTACAATTCTTAGTTGTCATATTCTTTTTGTTTCCTATCTTCTAATTCTGTTAAA
The DNA here is from genome assembly GCA_907173295.1 of Fagus sylvatica. Classification (NCBI taxonomy): domain Eukaryota; kingdom Viridiplantae; phylum Streptophyta; class Magnoliopsida; order Fagales; family Fagaceae; genus Fagus; species Fagus sylvatica. Next base: position 5,443,443 of record OU015762.1, read on the forward strand.
CAAATTAAGAACATCTATACAACATAAAATTCTACAAGATTGTCTTCTATGCTTCTCTGTCGTAAATTTGACAATGCAATGATATTGATCTGGCGAACCCTCTCCCTCGAAAGCTTTAACAGCTTCCCTATCTCCTCACAGGACCGAGGTGGCTCTCCATTGAGTCCAAAGTGTAGTCTCAATATATATTCTTCTCTTTTGTTAAGTGTCTTGAGAAGTTTCTTCGCCTCTTGCTTCATTAGCTGTTTCTTCACCATCTTTTCTGGCATTGTTTCATCTGGTCCTGATATGATCTCCTGCAACAGATTTTGAACTTAAAATTTAGATCTAGTCAATGGGGCATATGACTTAACTGGTATTTCATATTTTTAAAGAATTGTTTATTGCTAAAATGGAAGATCATAGACACAAGATATTGAAGAAATTACAATATGTTGCAATGGGCAAAGCGACCAAAGACGCCGGCAATTAACCTTACTATAAATTAAGTGGAATACATAAATTTTTTGCACTGACTTCATTAAGTTTACAGATAGCCTGATCAGACTTCTTACATTAAAGTTTCATTGGTTGTGAATTTCCTCAACTCAAGCAAGTTTTTCAATCTAATTATTCATCCAAAAAAAAAATCCCCAATCGTTATATTTGTGAACAACAGTATTATTTAATTTTTGTACAAGTTTTTCAAAGTTGGGTTCTTAACATCAGGCCATCTTTGAGTTGATCTTATATAAATTTTGAACCTTGTTTGAGATACCTAGGTATGAAACTAATTCTAGTCCCAAATATCAGAATGGAATTTGAATTCCGTGATTTAAAAGCCCCAAGTAGCCTCTTATCATCCTGTCCAGTCTTTTAATCTCATCTAATCCTGCAACCTTGATATGAGGTGGTGAAAACTCAATGCTTTGTAGGATCAGAATCCAAATGGGGATTTTTATTTTTAAGCACAATTTTCAAAGTTGATAATTCTCAAATATAGGAAATGTAGGACTGATAGCCTTAGCTGACATGACAAGGAATGGCTAGAGTTTCAACATTAATACATAATCTCCAATCATTTGAGCTGCCAATAGGTTGCAGGCAGAAAGGAAACATGAACAATAAGCTTAGATTTGATGAAAGAAGAACTTGATCATTCATTAATGTTAGGACTAAAGTTCAAGAAAAGAACCTGGAGAGTCATGCGACCTCGATCACTTACTGCTTGATCCAATGACACCGGGTGTCTGCTCCTCTCAGAAACAAGCCTCACTGTCGAAATTTGCACATTGAGCATTTCAGCAATTTCATTATAGGTAGGCGGCCGCCCTAATCTTCGAGTCAAGAGGTTTCTAGCTTCTGCAATTTTCGCCACCATCCTGTACACGGTTCCCTACACATAACAAGCTAACCATACATTCACTAACTACCAGTTTACCTCCCAAAAGCTTCATATAGGGTGAAGCAAAGATTGTGAAGAGGAAGGAAATCACTATTTTCTTGAAATCTATTCTTAGTTCTTATAGAATTTTGACAAATTGTAAAACTATCTATTGGTATAGAACATCTCAAACTCAACATTAGTACTAACTGTCACAAAAGCTGGCATCCTAACTGATGAACAACTCTAGGAAATACAATTTACAGAAACCACAAGATAGAACAAAATAAAAAGAATAAATCAGGCAGGGTTCAATGGGAACACAATGTTAAAGTTAATAGCATCCTAATTAACGAAAGACAAAAGAAAAAATACAAGGGAAGACCAATGTACACAAGTTAAAGGGTTCAAGGGACCTTTTTTTCTTTTTTTGCAACACTAACACACACATGTTAACCTTACAAGCATAGAGACTCTCCAAACTTTACAAAAACTATAAAGCTGCAAGTAGAGATACTCAAAGAAGATTCTTAGAGGTTTTTAAGTCATTCTGAACATAGTGGAATGCTTAGCAGTTAGAATGGCTTAACTAAAAAGTAGCAATGACTGCAAATGTATGCAGTTTCTCACCGGTAATCTCACTAATCTAGTGTCATTTGCTATGGCTTTAATAATAGCTTGCTTAATCCACCAATAAACATATGTTGACAATTTATATCCTCTTTCTGGCTCAAATTTCTCCACCCCCCGGAGAAGGCCAATGCTCCCTTCCTGAAAAAACAACAAAATATAATTGTATATCAGCACACTGTAAGAACCAACGTTTAAGAGTTAAATGAATAACAACCTGAATGAGGTCTTGGAAGCTTAGTCCTTTGCCTTGATAACCTTTGGCAATCGAAACCACCAGTCTCCGGTAGCTCCGAGCAATCTTTTGTCGTGACTCTCTTCCATCACACAAAATCTTATCTACACTCCTCCTTTTCACCCCTATGGCCTTGGCCAACTGTTTTGAAGTTGGCTCACAGCCTCGCGCTTTGGTGACTCCTATTCTCACTGCTTCTAGCCTTGCTCCCTCCTGTCAATTTGCAAACCGTTATTTTTTTTCTTTTTGGTAGAGATAATACTGAATTTCATTTTCAAATTTCAAACTTTTAATGATTAATTAATATTTATTATTAGAAAAAGCTGCCCTTACATTTGCAATTTCCACTACATAACTTAATGGCAAATTTAGACAGGGCAGTCACAAAAAGTGAACCATTGGAATATAGTAGTAAAGCAATTGGAGTTAAAATTCTTGAGATTCAACAGAACAACTAAACAAAAAAAAAAACAAAAAAAGGTTGTAAACAAACTAGAATTCAAATCCCAAAAGACATAGTATAGTTCAAATCTATATCATTATAATATAAGCATAATAGCAGCCACTTTAGAATTTTACTAGTAAACCTACCTTGAGGCACAAACAAAGCTCTGCCTCCTCCCTTGGACTCAAATTCCCAGACTTTACAGTCCCAGTCCCAGATGACATTCTCCAATTCTCACCAACTTTTTCCTCCAAACCTTTTCTTCTTTTCCTCCTCCTCTTCCTCCTCACTCCAAAGCCACCACTCCCATCGCTCACCAATCCATTCTCACTCTCTCTGCCACTCCAAACCCCATCAATCCCAGCTGCAGCCAACACAGCTTCTCTGGCTGCCTGTGCAGCTGCACGAGCTAGTGCCACTGCCTCAGCAGCTGCAGCAATGACTAATGCATCGTTGAAGACTATGTTTGAACCAAACTTAGTAGAAGATGAAGAAACATGCAACTGGGGTTGGAGAGGGTGGTGGGTTTTGATTGAAGAAATGGTTGGGAGTGTTGGAGAGTGAGTTGGAGATGAGCATATGGTTGTGATGGCCATAAAGAGTGAAGTGAGTAAGTGAGAAAGAGTGAGTAAGAGACTGAAAATAAAAGCTTAGATTAGCAGAATAGAGTTTTGGAGATTTTTTTTTTGGTAGATATTTCTTCCTTGCCATGTAGAACAAATGTCTTCTTTTGTTTCATTGTTGCAGATAAGATAAAAGTGGGTGATGGCACTCCATGTGTGGATGTCATTATACCACTTTTTATAGTATGGTGTAGATGCATAAGAGTAAATGACTCATTGGTTTAATTTGATTATTGTAAATGAGAAAAATATATTGTATTTAGAGCTTTATTACTGTAATTTTTTTTTTTTATTGATTTTACAGTGTAATCAATAACTCACATTATATCAAATTAGTTTATAAATTTTTTCACAACAATCCAAGCCGACACAAATTATCCAAAAATGATCATTTTTTTAATTGTAAAATTCATGAGAAAAATAGAGGTATTGCAACTAAAGATAACAAAAATAAAGGTGTTTGTCATGCTAATTAAAAAAAAAAAAAGTTAAACTTCCATACAGTGTTTTACTTTAAAATTTCTCACTTAAATTCAATCACCTAATTACATTAATCAATACAACATAAATAATTATTGGGTAAATTACATAGACACCCCCGATATTTGGTGAAATTAGACTTGGTATACTTTATTTTCAACAAATAACACTTCATTCCAAAGTTTCTAAAATAATTGATACTTCGTTCCAAAATAATTCACACTCAGCTTCAAAATAATTCACACTCCACTCTATTTTTAGAACAGAGTGTGAATTATTTTGGAAATTTTGGAGCAGAGTGTCATTTGTTGAAAATAAGATATAACGAGTTTAGTTTCATCAAATATCGAAAGTGTTAATGTAATTTACACAATAATTTTATACTTTTTAAGAATAATTAAATTCAATATATAGTGCCTGCCTTACTCTTCCAATATATAGTATATAAATAAATTGATTTCTAATAACTTATAAGCAAGAGTATATATTAATATATATGTTTTCATAATTCTATTAATGGGTCCGGACCCGGATCCAAGTTGTAATAATAAAATAGCATGGACCATGGTATCTTCTCATTTGGCGCCAATTCTAACCTTCTAGAATCTAGACCGTCCTTCCTTCTCTTCCACTCTTCCTTCTTCTCTGAACCCTAACTTTCACTCCTACTTTCCTAAATGGCCTAATCAACCATTTAGGGTTTCACAGAGACTTCAATTTTCCAACTACACACGCTTTGGACAATCTTCCACAATGGCAGAGCCTCGCGCTAAGCGCCCCAGGATCGGGAGGTCCGTACAATTCCCTCTCTCACCTCTGTATATATATATTTATCTCTGCCGGAGCTATTTTATGCTTCGTAAAGTTCACAATTTAGTCTGTGGTGGTTTTGATGTTCTGTGCTGGTGACATTGTCGTTTTTGTTTACCGTTAGGGTTATTTATTATTTTTTTTTCTTGCTGGTCTAGTGCGTAAAGGTCTGTTTGGTTGCTGATAAAGTGTAGGGGAAATGAAAAAGAAATGGAATTGATGAAATTAATATTGTGAATTCGAGGTTTTTACTCAATTTTTATAAGCAATCAAAATGTGGGTAATTGAAAAAACTATCAGTTTCATTGAACTTTTATGTCAAATTCCAGTTTTATTACCCTTTTTGTTGTGTGTGTGTGTGTGATAAGTAGCTTTTTATTAACAAAAAAGTTCACTTGTTTGAGCTTAGTACAGCAATTAAGCTTACACACACCAGTTTTCCAATATTTGTGTTCTAGAATTTATTCTACTTTGTTAGCATTAATGTGGAGGATCATTTTTTTTTTTTTTTAACTTTTCTTCTCAGAGGGGAAGATGATTATATGCCTGGAAATATAATTGAGATCGAGCTCCAAAATTTCATGACGTTCAATCATTTGAAATGCAAACCGGGATCACGTCTAAACCTTGTAATTGGGCCAAATGGATCTGGGAAGAGCTCTCTTGTATGTGCCATTGCACTTGGTCTAGGTGGTGAGCCTCAGGTTAGTTAAAAGCTTGTGTCATATTTTGACTACGCTAACTGGTGTTTCTTTTGACTATATAATGATGTTGAGTTTACTTCGTGCAGTTGCTCGGGAGGGCAACAAGTGTTGGAGCATTTGTGAAGCGTGGAGAGGAATCTGGTCATGTTAAAATTTCCTTGAGAGGGGACACTAAAGATGAGCAGATTGACATTACACGAAAAATCGATACGCGTAACAAGTCTGAGTGGTTGTACAATGGTAAGATATTTAGTACTTGACATAGTCTCACATTTTACTGAAATTGTCAATTCTTTTTTATGTGAATGACATTTTCCTTAATGAGGTTAAATTAGGTGGAGGGTCTAGAGAAACGAATTGTGATGATCTTAACATGTGATTCAAGGTGGTTTCTAACTACAACTAGGGGTGGCCATGGGTTGGCATGGGCCAGCACCATGTGGTAATACTTGAAGTGCTGACTGAGCCCAGCCTGCCTGGGCTTCGGACAATCCTAAAGAGCTGTGGCTGGGTCTAGGCCTAGTGCTGCCCCGGCTTGTGTAGATCATTTCTACTTCATTTATTTACTTTTTCCCCTATTTTTTTCCACAAAACATTGTAGCTAAAATGACTAAAGTGCAAGGCATTCATATTAAACATCCTACATTCAGATCATATTAAAAGTTAATACATGTTGTGGATAACATATTAAATCAGACTTCAGGCCAGGCTGGCCAGGCCATTAGTGGTCAAACCTGATCCTGAGCCTGGCACAAAATCTTTTTGGGCCAAGAAAGTAAGCCTAGCACAGGCCTATGGGACAAAACCTTTGGCGCAACCCCAAATTTTGAGCTGGGCTGGTTCCATGAGCCACCTGGCTGAAAGCCACCCTTAATTGTAAGGTGAAGAATTATGTTGGTCTTCATGTTACTAGGAACTTAATTTATCCACACTTTTCTTGGAAAGAAGGATCTTTTGAATGACTAGTTGGACCTTTCATTCTATGGATGTCATCAGCATGTGGTGGCTGGTTGTCATATGACCTAAATCTTTTTTCCCTTATGTGCTTAATATTTTCTAGCAATATCCATAGTTGGGAAACTTCTTTATATTTCTTCGGATTCAAGAGGTAATTGCGGGTTGTTTTTCCTTAATGACATCCTTGCAACCTGGTATAAATGTGTATGTTCAAGTTTTGCCATATATTATTGTGTGTGTTTAGATTGTTATTTCATGAGGGTGGTTTGGGAATGTGAAAGCATACTTCAATTTTCCTCCAAAGCCTTTTGTAGATGAAGATAGTGGGAAAACCTCACTTTGTGTACCAAATCAAGCAAAAGCTCCTCAAAAGACCTAAAAGTCAAGAGATTTTATTTATAATTTAAGTCATTGCAATGCTTTCATCATAACAGAACAAAACCTGACTTACTAACAACCTATAGTAGCCATTAAATTATTCTAATCCTAGTCATACATACTTAGCATAAACAAAAATAATTAAAAATCCCTTTTTTAATAGCATTTGTCCTGCATCAGATTGAAATATTGAATATATTAACTGTTCAAGTGCAAGAAATATAGGACTTTGGCTAAGTTTTATCTGTTTTGCAACTCTCTCTCGTTCAAAAAAAAAAAAAAAAAATGATATATTTAGAAAGGAAAGAAAATATCTACCCAACCTGAGATGAGTGGTTTAGCTCTTATAACAAAGTAAAACAAAACAAAACAAAACAGTCTAGCCGTTTCTTATCCATCATTTGTTGGTTTCAGGAAAAGTGGTGCCTAAAAAAGATGTAGTTCAAATCATTCAAAGGTTCAACATCCAAGTCAACAATTTGACTCAAGTGAGTAAGTTTGAAGGACCTAGATTAGGACTTTACATGTATCAACTATGAAATGTATTTTTATATTTATGTTCGATTCCTTATCACGAAGAATGGTTTATCATCCAAGTCAACAATGTATTTTTACATAGATATTTTTATATTTATGTTCGATTCCTTATCACGAAGAGTGGTTTTTTTTTTTCTTATTGAAATTGAGCTCATTGCCTAAAAGCACACCTGTATACAAGTCTGTTTAGATTTGGTATGAAACACTTCAGAAATGTTTATCTAATACATATGCACTGCCCTTAGCCTCACGTACCAGTTATTCCTCATTTAGTGCCATCATGGCCCTTGTAATATACTGGTAGTTATTCTTTTCTTCAATCTGGGATCCTGCTGAAGTTCCATTTTTTTATTAAGGCAGGTGCTGTCTCTTTTGCAGCATCATAGTAAGAAACGATCACTGTAAACTATTAATTTTTAAAGATATATGTAGTAGCTAAGTGTTTTTTATTTTCTTTAGTGTATCAATTTCTGGTATATCACAAAACATCTATTTTTTGCATTCCCCCTTTCCATTAGATGCATTGCCAAATGAAAAGGATGGGAGTTTTCTATAGCAATCATTCTTTTTTCTGACATTGACAATGTAACGGGGAGTTCGAAGTTGTTAATGTCATATTTTTCTTGAGACCATGTCCTTTGTGTTGCATTCAAGATGCTGCTTGAATTGGACTATGTGGATGTGTGGGCCTTCGGCCACATATAGGCCTCTTGTATTGGACAATCTGAATTTGTGTATTTCAAGATATTTAAAGACTTGTATTGCAGAGAATATGGCCCCCTTCTTTTATCAAGTTTAGATGGGTGTTAATTAATATCCGTAATATTACAGTGGCACTATTTATATGTAGCTGATTATGGTTTCACATAAGGAGATGTGCCTCTTAAAACTAAACTTCCATTTTCTTTGTTCTTTTCTTCTTTTTTGGGGGTGGGGTTGTAGTTTTTACCACAAGACAGGGTCTGTGAGTTCGCCAAATTAAGTCCTGTGCAACTTCTAGAAGAGACTGAAAAGGCTGTTGGTGATCCTCAACTTCCCATCCAACATCGTGCACTTATTGAAAAAAGCCATGAATTGAAGAACATTCAGCTAGTGAGTTTCTAAAGATTCACCTTCCTTGATATAGTGCTCATGATTTAAAATTATTAAAATTGTACGCTTAACACTTGATATTGTGTTAATATTATTATTGACAATTTCCCCTGATTTAGTCTGTTGAGAGAAATGGAGAGACTCTCAACCAATGGAAGGCACTTAATGCTGAGCTAGAGAAAGATGTTGAGCGTGTCCGCCAAAGAGAAGAACTTCTAACAAAGGTTGGTTTTTTTTAATTTTTTTTCTCAAATATTTCTATGCTTAATAACATTTCAATTGTCGTATTCTATCTTGTTGCAGGTTGAGTCCATGAAAAAGAAATTGCCTTGGCTGAAGTATGACATGAAAAAGGCTGAATATATGGAAGTTAAGGAGCTGGAAAAGGATGCCAAGAAGAAGTTGGATGAAGCTGCAAAAACCTTAAGTGACCTTAGGGAACCCATTGAGTATGATGACTTGGTTTACCCAATGTGTAATGCTTAATATATATGCATTTTTTTTCTCTTCTGAATTTTGATAAAATATCGACTGCATAATATGCTAATGACATGTTTTATCATGTGGCCATTGACGTGCTGACATAGTTGCATGTCAAATCCGTGTGATGGTTCTGGCACATCTTAAGTTCTTTATCTGTTGACTTTAGATATGTTATCTTTATTACCAGAGAAAGTTACTCGTGGAATTCTCTGTATCGTGTAGATTTTTGATAATTGACATGCCTAAGTTTGCCACGACATTTTGCAATTATTTCAAACTCTATTGAATGGACTTCTCCACCATATGGTCAATTTTATAATCTATGTGAGATCTCAGGGGTGCATGCGTTGGCTATCTGGGTTTAATCTTGGTTGAAATTCCTTGAATCTTCAACAATTCTTTTTCGTTTTCTGTTTTGTAAGAGCAAGGAGACGAGTGGGGAGATTGGAAGAGTTTTATTAACAGTATACAAATGACAACCTATCTAATGGTTGTGAAGAGTGACTGTTTGCATGGGTGCATGTTACTGCTTGCATTTTTTTATTTGTTATTTTTCTTTTGTGAGACCAATCACTGTTGCAGTATGTCCTTGTTTGTCTTCTAAGCTGTTGGTTTACTCATTAATTAATCAATTGTTTGCAGGAAACAAAAGCAGGAGAAGGCACTATTGGATGCTAAGTGTAAAAAAGCTAGCAGTGTCATAAATGAAAATTCGAAAAGACTTACAGAACTTATGTCAAACGAAAGCCATTTGGTACTTAGTGCTCACTCTTTTTCTTTTCTGCTCTCTTATATTTTTTTGGTCTCTTTAGTATTTTGTTACACAGTAGTATTTCTTCTGTTGCCTTCAATATTCATTTACATATTCATAGGGGGTGCAAGTACGAGGAAAATATAATGAAATGGAAGATCTGAGGAAGCAAGAAGAATCTCGTCAACGAAGAATTATTAAAGCTAAAGAGGATCTTGCTGCTGCTGAAGTAGATCTAGAAAATCTGCCTCCTTATGAACCTCCAAAAGATGAACTTGTAAGTTACTTTTTCTAGCCAATTATTGATGTCTTCTGGCAGTATGGGCTATGATATGAGTTTAGTAACATATGGTTGCTGGAGACTTTAAGATTATTACCACTTTAAACATATGGAACTGATGTTTGTGGTTAACAATTTTGAAGAGGTTATGGTTTCCCTAATCTAGCTCTCATCAATTTTATTGGTGCAAATATAATCTACTAAATTTTTCTGTGTTGGTTTTCTGGTTAATAAATTACAAAAAGTCATTGTGAACGAGACATAACGACTCTATGAAAGAAGCAACTGAAATTCAAGTAGTAAAGCCCCATGCACAGGACCAATCGAACAACGAGTTAGCAAAAAACTCAAGTAACTGATTCTCTGTGCTTTCCACCTGACCACTTTTATGAAAGTCAATAATTCAACCCGACCACTTTTATGAAAGTCAATCTGGTTGCTAGTCTAATGAGTTGGTTGATACCTCTACTCTTAGTACTGAATTAATTTTTTTATCACCAGGACAATTTAAGTGCTCAAATTATGGAGCTAGAAGTTTCTGCTAATAATAAGAGGTCTCAGAAGTCAGACAAGGAAAGGCTGTTACACCAAAAAAAATTGAGCCTTAGGCACTGCATAGACAGGTAAATTGAGATTGAACTGTTATTCATATGCTTTATACATCTACACTATCTTTCTAATGATTTTTACAGGTTGAAGGATATGGAGAATACACATAACAAATGTCTACATGCATTAAGGAAACATGGAGCTGAGAAGATATTTGAGGCTTATCACTGGTTGCAAGAACATCGCAGTGAGTTCAATAAAGAGGTGTTTGGTCCTATTTTGCTTGAGGTATGCATTCTATTGTTCAGATTGTTGCTATATTAATTAATTTTCTTTTTCACATACTTCTTCATAATTTTGTGTTCAGGTTAATGTCTCAGATCGGGTTCATGCAGACTATTTAGAAGGTCACGTCCCCAAATACATCTGGAAGGTATTTTCACCAATTAATGTTTTATATAGATTTTTGTCTTGATCTGTATCAAACATGAAAAAGTAAAGCTAAGATTTTGGCAAACTCAAATGAGACATCAAAGTGAAGGACTAAGAAATAAGGTAAATGCAGGAAAATGCTAGCATGTCACAGGCAAATGGATTGTATGAGCATTTATGAAGCATCTTCTCTCTTGTGTTTGAACCGTATATGGGGAACTCTTAGAATAATGGTTAAATGATTAAAATTATCATTTCCTAACAACTTATGAGATTAGTGGTAATTTATCATGATATCATAGTAGGTGGTCCTAAATTCGAACCATGTCTCCATTCTACCCCCTATTTAAAAATTAAAATTCCACGTGTTTGGGCTTCAAGGAGTCTGGACCCACACATGAGGGAGAGTGTTAGTATATAAACGATTAGATTCGCCTTGTCCTATCAACTTAAGCTTTTGGGATCAATGGTAGTTTATCAAGAAATTATACTTCATAAGAACACCATACAAGTAAGAGATCACAAAAAGTCCCGGGTACTTCACTGTTTATGCAATGATTTTGGACAGATGCATGTATTATTGAGACCTAGAGTGCTTATAACTATGATCTTTTGCATTAGCTTGTCATATGAACAATTCCTACCTATTTTTGGAATCAGAGCATCAAAATTTTAGCTACACTCTACTTATTTTTGTTTTCATATTTTTATGCACTGGAATTAATCAAGGTTGTGTAATTATTTTGTACTTTACTTTTAATTTTCTTTCTGAGTAATGCTATGTTGTTTATGAAGCAAAAATATCATGATGTTATGTAAACATTATTTTATTGAGGAAAATTCTTTTTTTGACACTAAACTTCTAATCTCATCTATTTTATATTTTATTTTTGCTTGATTTGCAGTCTTTCATAACTCAAGATCCTGGTGATCGGGACTTTTTGGTAAAAAATTTGAAGTCATTTGATGTTCCGGTCCTAAATTATATGGGGGATGAAGGTCGTACATCATTGCCCTTTCAACTTTATGAGGAGGTATATGGACTGGGGCCCTTACTATGTACCACATTTGAACAGTCCAACCAAGTATCTTATCATCGTTTTGATTTTTTTATATCAAGCAGATGCGTAATATTGGCATCTATTCTCGGCTTGACCAAGTTTTTGATGCTCCTAATGCTGTTAGGGAAGTTTTGACTGGCCAATGTGGTTTGGATCGTTCAGTAAGCCCCTAAGCTTTCCTTTTCAATTTATGATTTATTTGACTATGTGGTCAGTCAGTGGGGCTGAGCCTCGTGTAGAAAATTGGTTTCTGATTATGTTTGGTATCTAGAGCTTATCTATCTTCAACTTTGCTCAGTATATAGGGTCCAAGGAAACTGATCAAAGGGCCGATGAGGTTCAAAAGTTGGATATTTTGGATTGTTGGACTCCAGAAAATCACTATCGATGGTCTAAATCTAGATATGGTAATCATTTTTCAGCTAGTGTAGACGCTGTGGCTCGCTCAAGTCTTCTTCTGTGTAGTATGTTTCTAGAAAACCCTTGTCTTGATCAGCATATAATTTAAAATGTTTATGATTTTGTAAGCTGCCAATTCTTATCTCCCACTTTGCTTTTCAGGTTTGGATGTGGGGGAAATTGAAGGTATGCGGTCCAAGAAAATGGAGCTGGAAGAATCTGTTGCCACTGTTGAGGAAAGCCTTAAATCACTTCAGACTGAGCTAAGATACATAGAGGATGAAGCAGCTAAATTTCATAAACAGCGGGTATGCTGAAAACCATACACAATTTTCCAATGTTTATACTTATACCTGGCTGTTTTGACACTGTTTGTATGTTTGTGTTAGTAAATTTAATTATTGAATCACAACTTATTGGAGTTGATCAGACATGCAAATTTGCATTTGTACTTCGTTCTGGATATAAATTGTAGGAAGAGATAATCAAGATTTCACAGCATGAAAAGAGAAAAAGGCGTGACATTGAAAGCCTTATCAGTAAGTATAAATATTGCCATATAGAAAATTGTTGCATGCATTCTTTACATTTACTTTAGAAAATAAATGGACTTTGGTGATCTTAGATCAAAGGAGAAGAAAATTAGAATCTTTGGGGAAGGAGGATGACTTGGATACTGTTATGGCAAAGCTTATTGATCAAGTTGCAAAATATAACATTCAGCGGTTTAATTGTGCAATGGAAGTTAAGGTGAAGTTGCTTTCAGGCTCAGGTTTTGTGCTCCCTTTTAGTTACTATGTTGTGCAGTGACTTTGTTTGCTGGTTTATTTCCAAATGAAGTAATTAACTATTCTCTAACATAGAGATTCATCTTTTGAAAATTTCAATTGCTTAATTCTTTTTTTTTTTTTTTTTTTCTTTTTTCTTTTTTATTACAGAAACTACTAAACGAGGCTGTTTCTTACAAACAGAGATTTGCAGAAGTGCATATGGCATCCATTGAATTTGATGGCAAGGTAAGTTTAGTGATTAATTGTCAAGCTGATCCAGAATGCCATACAAGCTTTATTAAAATGTATCTATTGATACCTAGATTTTATTATTAATGAATCTAAGAATCTGTTTATTCTAGAGGATTTCTATAGGTTGAAAAAGATTATGTTTATTTCCGTGAGACCCTTTTTACCTTTTTGTCTTATTTGTGTAGCAGCTGAAGCTGTCCAAAAACTTTATTTAACATGGTTGTTTTTGTCTTCCCCCAGAATCCCAGCATCTGTTATCTTACTAGACTTTCTCTCACACAGTTGACCCTCTTGTATTTAATGTTACAACTTAAAAATGAATCTATATTGTTTCTGATTAATATGTCATTATCTCAGTGAACAGATCATTTTTTTTATATGATAATTCTTATAATTTTTTGAGGAGCCAACTTTGTTCCATATTGTATAATTAACAATTCTAACGCTTGATAATTAATAGGGTTTTTTTAATTTTTTCCTTAAAACTATTAATTATTAGAATAAAAAATTATCCGCATTCTTAAAGATATTATGGATAAATTTACTTAGCTTTGTTTTTGAAACTGAGACAATTTTTCCCAAATGTCTATTACTCGTCAACGTGGAGTTTTGTTCACATGAGACAACTTGCTTTGTTATCCTTATTCAATGTAAGATGCTCAATTGCATATCAAAGATTGAATGTCAAATGATAAGGGATTAGCTTGTCCATTCAACCTTTGTTCATTTCTTCCGTACCTTGTTTTGTGAGATCTTTCCATACCCAGTAATATGTTTGTCACTTTAGACTTTAGAGTTGCTTTTTGTTAAATTTACCTTTGTCTAAATTGTTCTTTGGCATAAACATACGTTTGGTCCTTATATTATAGGGGTGTTTTCATTTTAGTCATTGTGGTCCTTGTGTTTTCAATCCATTTTCGATTTGGTCCTTACCATCATCTCAATAACAGAAATTGCTTATGTGGCAAACGAAATGCATATGTGTCAATTATATATAATAAAAATGATTTAAATAATATTAAAAATGCCACATCATACTTAAATAACAAAAAATTCCATGTCAGCATTTTAATTTTTTTGTTTCTTCTTTCTTATCTTTTTTTTTCCTTCTCTCCAATTTCTTATTCTCTCTCTCTCTCTCTCTCTCTCTCTCTCTCTCCACTGATCTGATCAAACCGCACGATGTCGAGATCTCTCTCTTCCCGAACTAGCAAATGGCGTGATGTTCCGTATGAGTAAAAAACCCAGGTCTTTTTCAACTGTTGGATATAAGACTTACTAGGTCTTTTTCAACTGTTGGTGGGGAGGTTTGTTTGCATGATGTGTGGCTTATAAACTTGGACCTGTCTCAATACATATAGAAATATCTCCAACAAGAAGTCCTTTTGCAATCCCTTTTTTTTTTCGGTAAGTAAACTTAATTAAATACAACTTAAAGCTATAATAATTTACTTTTGTTTGCTAAAATAAAGCAATGGATGGAACTAAAAGATTAAAGCATAACTTAAAACTTGCTAACTGTTTGTAACCAATTGACATAGCATCCTCTGTGTCCTGTTGAAGTTTTCTTTTACTTAAATGAATTGATCTGTAGGATCTGTCTGTTTGTCATATGTACAGTTTTTTCTGTTCTTGTTGAAGACATGGCATACCTGACCCCAATATATATCTTCAGTTTCTGATCACTTTCCTAATATATATTGATTTTCTAACTTCTTAGATTAGAGATTTGGAAGTTGGTATCAAGCAGCATGAAAAGTTTGCTATGGAAGCATCACTGCACTTTGAGTTTTGTAAGTAGTTACTCAAATGTAATTTTGATTTTTCTTGGCTAGAAATTTGTCAAAAATATATCCATCTGTTCATGGACTTTCATTTACTTTTTTATTGAATCAATGTAAGTTGAGTAGCTTTTGTATACTTCCCATGTACTAGGACTTTGCCCCTTTTTTCTTATAAACAAACGTTATGATATTTTTTTGGTTTGTTTTATTTTGTTTGTAAGCTTCATTAATTCAAGTTTCTTTGTTGCATACAAAAACAGAGTGGGCAGGTGAAATCATATTGAGAAATAAACAGGTCTTGAAAGTAATCTTGTTTCTTAGTCCTTTCCTGTCAGGAAGTTGTTCTCCTTTAAAGAAAGCCACAGTGCTTTTGATGCTTGGTTAATATTGTCATTATGCTAGAGTGAGAAGAATATCATCTTTATCATAATTGCTTCCATGTTCAATATGTTAGTAACTTGGTTAGAAAGTTTCTTGTGTGATTCCAGTTTGGGATCTTTGTGAAGATTTTGTCACTGGATACTGTGTGGGTCATTAAAGTGGCTCAAGAAACCTAAAATGTTCTTCGAGATATCTTTGTATATCATGGGTATCTAAATGTTTAGGGAAAGTGTATCTTTGATTATATTATCCTGTTTGTGACATAGGCCAAATCTAAAAAGTAATTATAGGTCAAATTGTGTGCCAAGCCAAATGGCCTTTCAGTATCAGTTTAAGAAGTTTGGCATGATTAGTCCACATGGCTTTAGGTGAACCTTTTGTATAATATTTTATGCTTAAGGTTTTCTTTTAGTCAAAAAAATAAAAAAACATATTACAATTAAGTAATACCAAAGTTTTGGTTCATTCTTCTGGGAGATGGAATTTGGAGGTCTTAGTGAGATATTGGCGAGTTGGTATCATTGATCATCTCAGCAATAGCAAGCAATATAAGAAAATGGTTGAGACTAACAATGTCTTTGCCATGATGTTGCCTTCTCGATTAGAATTCCCCCATCTTATTTCTTCCTCAAAGAATTGTGAGTTGTATGTTTTACAAGCCATGACTTCAAATTATGTGAAATATCTTTTGTGTGAAACTGACTATATACAATTTTACTTCTTGTTAAGGTAAGAAGGAGGTAGAGAATTGTAGACAGCAGCTTTCAGCTGCCAAGAGGCATGCAGAATCAATTGCTATGATCACTCCAGAACTTGAAAAGGAATTTCTTGAGGTTTGTATTATGGCTTAAAGTTGGAGTATGTCAAACATCTTTTTTAGTTTGCATTAGTTATCAGTTATTTTGTGTTGTACAAGTTGTGTCTCTGCAGTTGTCTTGAGATGTACTGCTGGATTTTTGGCAATTCCAAAAGTTAATGCTTCCTGGACATGCTGATATATTTCAATTATAATTCGGTAGATATAAAAGGATTACATAAAATAGAAAGGCAACAGATGGATGCGTGAAAGTTGTGCAAGAGCAGCACTGTGCAGACAATTAACTATTGAATAGCCCATTTTTTTTAAATGTGGAATTCTAACACCAAAAGTTAATGAATTAAAATAGAAATTGATTTGTTGCTAGTTATTTCCTATAAATTACTTCAATATTGATGAGAAAAAGTCTGAGATTTGTATATATTGTGTTTTCTACTTACAACAAGCCCAATAGTTGAACAGGTTGCACATCTATTAAAGCAGCCCCTACTACCATGTGTACTAATCATGACATTCAGTGCCTAGTGTACTGTGTGGTGCTTGGTTGAATGTTGATGTGGGCTTGAAATTGTCAAGGAAAATAACATTAATGTCTTATGTCGTGTTCTATTTTCATCCTAGATGGTAGAAACACAGGATGTATCCTTTGAACCCTTGGGGTATTTGGATTTATCTAATCCAATAGCAATATCTGGGTCATTGGATTAATATTTCATGCTTAAGGATAAGGTTTTACATCATAAACTGAATTTTTAAAGTTTCTTATACTAATAAATTTAAGCGGCATTAAGCCTGCGAAATTGTAACAATATCCTGGAGGGATTACATGGAAGCTCCAATATAATGTGAACTTTTTTGGATCAATATAGAATTTTCTTCCATTTTAACATATTTGTACAGACAACATTCTTAAAAGTACAAGCTGCCACAATAATTGCATTTTTGCCTATTCTTGGAAGTACAACTCCATCAGGATGCAGCCTAGTGGTAGGAGGCTTAGGATGAGCTGTAGACTCTTACATTTTGGGTTCAATCCCCATTAGAAGCTTCTCTTGGATTACTTGATACACAGTTCTGGGTGTATCTGGGGTTTACTACTCATGGATGGGTCTGAAGGGCCCTGCCTTGGTAAAGATCCTCATCATCAAAAAAATAAAATAAAATTTTATTAATGAAATAATTATAGAGTAACAATTAGAACTCCCATTAAGATACTGCCAATCTCATGTTATTAACATTAGTATTCACACAAGAAATCTAATATGCCACAGTTTTGGTCTCATGTTTAGTTTCACTTTAATCATGTACTGTTTGCCTTCAGTGCTTCATATTTTCATGGCTCTTTGTTCAAATAAAAATTCTAATTTCCTGCATGTTCACATGTAGATGCCTACTACTATTGAGGAATTGGAGGCTGCTATTCAAGATAATATATCCCAGGCCAATTCTATGCTTTTTCTAAACAACAATATTTTGGAAGAATATGAACACCGTAAGCATCAGGTAGTGTTCTGCCTTCTTTTGTATAATTTGTACTAGTCGTTTCTTTGATGTTTTAACCATAATTGGAGCCACATCACAGATAGAAGCTCTTGCAACAAAACTTGAAGCAGATAACAAGGAACTGAGGAGGTGTTTATCTGAAATAGATAACCTGAAGGTGAGTGATGTTTAGTTCCCTTATTACATAGCCAGGGTTCTTTAAAGTTTCCGTTTCTATCCTATATTCCTTCTCAATAGTCATCATCCTGTGATCAAAGTTGATGTAAATGGAATGAGCCAATAAAATATATGCTCAGAATTTAATACTGAAGCTAAATACTATGACTTTGAGCATGTGAGGCCTGGGAAGGCAATGTGCATGGATTGCCACATGCTGCTGGAAAAGACTACCTATTGCATAGCTCACTCTTTTCTGTTCTCTCACCTTCCCCTACCACTGAATTCACATACCATAAAATATCTCTTCTTTTTTCATTACTCCTTTTGAAATTATTGTTTTAATTCATATAGAAGTTCCATGTAACAATAATCAATTGAATACTATCTAGAAGATTTACCCCCTATTAAGATGTGATTCCATGTTCTCTCACACCCAAAATCAATGGAATGTTATTGCAAAAAAAAAAAAAATCGATGGAATGTTTTCTAGATTTTTGGTAGTTGCCAACTTTGACCACCTTTCTCTAAGTTGAAACAATGTGTGTTTCTAAAAATCATTTTGAGAGGAAGACTATCAAATGGATATTTCAATTAATGACCTCTTTTGGGTGCAGTACCGATATTAACCTTTCCCCCTGTCCTACTATTTCCTTTCTCTCGTTAGGACTTAGGATCCCGTGTAATAACATTTGAAGGTGCATTTTGGTAATTTGACCACTTGCACCAACTAGTCCACCCATGATGGCTTAAGTTGTACTCCCTCTTTTCCTGTTATTGAAAGTCAAAACTTAATTTGTTTACTTTTCCATAATACCCTTTGTCCTGACATTGATGTAATGTATTCTTTCACTTTTTAGTATAGAAAGGGCTATGCTGGGATATTACTAACAGTAGGGTAGAAGCAATTAATGCTAGTTTCTTAAACTTTGTGCTTTTGCAAAGTGGAGAATCTTAATGGGAAAAATGTATTAGTGATGATAATAAATCATTTGATAATAATAATAATAATAATAATCAGCTACACATATAGAATTACTCTTGGAATTCAGTATGGATGGAAATGCCCCACAAATGTACGTTTTATTTGTTTTTCTTCCTTTCTCTTTTGCATGACTAAAAACCAGGGTAAAATTATTTTGCATCTCTTTCCAAAATGTTGATGTTATTCATTGTGGCATCTGGCTGCCTAATTTATTTGGCGATTTGGTCAGATACTCCAGACAGTTTACTTATAAAAAGAAAATGTGATCTGGAATGTTAGGTTGCGTAACTTTTGGTTTCAATTAAAACCCCAAATTGGTTCCAATCAAAACCTTAATAGTCCTGGTATTTAGTTTTTGGAAAGAAAAAAAGAAGAAGGTCCGGGTGTTCATGTTTGGTTTCCTTTTAAATCTATTAATTTTGTCATATGCTTTTATATTGTCTCCATTGTAGACATGAATCTCATAAATGGCTAGAAATTATAGGATGGGAAGAAACTAGCATGTTCCCAAAATCAAGCTAATTTTGGTCCCACTCGTCCTGTCAAAACCTTTAGGGAATGAATAATTTGATGCCCATCCTGTCATATCATATTAATCACTTATATGCTTTCAGTTTTTTAAGGGTTTTTTTTTTCCTCTTTGTTACTTCCATATATCTCATTGATTTGCTCGGCTGCATCAGTGTATATGTTTTGATATCCATATATGTGTTTATGTAGTCTTTTTCCTAGGCAATGTCCTAATTTTGAATTGTGCAGGAAACTTGGCTTCCAACGTTGAGAAATCTTGTTGCTCGGATAAATGAGACTTTCAGTCGTAACTTTCAAGAGATGGCTGTTGCAGGAGAAGTTTCATTGGGTATTCACTGCTGTGCTTATAGAGAATATACGCTTATAGAGAATATACCTTATAGAAGTCTTTCTTAATTCTTTTCGTGTAATGTTTATTCTTCTCAGATGAGCATGAAAAGGACTTTGATCAATTTGGAATACTTATAAAAGTCAAGTTCAGGTAACTGCAGCTTTGGATCTGTTCTATATTCTTAATAAAGTGCACTTTCATGTCTACTAGGCATTTTGCTTCTTTGAACACACCTGAAGGCCATGCCTTGTGGAGGTCACTAGTTCAGATCTCCCATTCCCCTCTCCTTGGGGCGAAATTGTAAAAATGAAATGATTATTTTTACACACGAGTTCTGGCTGTTTAATTTGGGTGTTACTGGTAAACTTCACTTTTTAAAAAATGATTATTTTAACACACGAGTTCTGGCTGTTTAATTTGGGTGTTATTGGTAAACTTCACTTTTTAAGAGAAACCTGCCTTTTAAACAAGGGATCTGGATTGCTAAACTAGAATCAGCTTAATCAAAATAAATACGTAAAATAATTACAGGGAACAGAGATAATTATGATCTGATTGATCTGGCACATGTCTATGTCAACCAATATTATCTTATATAGTTGTCTAATATGCACTTTAGATGTTCAGTAGTTACTGTCTTTAATAACAACATACAACTTTACTTTGAAGACTGAGTATCTAAACTGTTAAATTGTTGACTTGCAGTATGTCAAACATTGTGGATTAGATCTCCTGACATTTTTAAATTCCCGCTTACCAACCCAATAGTACGGAAAAATGCGGATTAGATCTCTTTATAACATTTAGGATGTACTATTACCAATCTAGTTAGTTAGACACAGCCTCAATATGCAATAATACTGATAGAATGGTGTCAAAAAATAAACAAACAATACTTGGGAAGTATCATTCATCATCCCAAGATGTCTGACATCTGGCACTCTGGGTTGAGACTGTTTGATGAAGTTGATGGAAGTAGAGCTTTCAAAGCAATGAATGTGGATAACGCCATAAGACGATATTCTATGTCTATGACTGCCAATGGTGTTGGAACATGGTCTTTAAAGATCCTATGGTAATATTAATATTGGGGGTTTAAATTTTATGGTCCATTGTGATTTAGAATTAAATTTATTCATTACTATGTCAAGATGCTTTCTTTTCATTTTAAATTTCTTTGTTTTGTGCTGTTAAATTCTGCTTTATCAAACACTTAGGCTCACACTTTCATTTGGTTTCACGTTTTGTATGGAAGGCAAGCAGGACAGCTTCAAGTTCTCAGTGCTCATCATCAATCTGGAGGGGTATCAAATTTTATTGCATTTGTGTTCTTGATTGCTATTATGACAGTTGTGTTCTGACGTGTCTTGAAATTTTCTTTATCTAGGAACGGTCGGTTTCAACCATTCTTTATCTTGTTTCTCTTCAAGATCTTACCAACTGCCCATTTAGGGTTGTTGATGAGATAAATCAAGGTTTGTTACCATATCAAGTGTGTTACAAATTCTTACTAGATTAATACAGCTCACTAAAATTTATTTTGGCCGTCCAAATTCCTCAGGGATGGACCCTATAAATGAACGAAAGATGTTCCAGCAATTAGTGAGAGCTGCCAGCCAACTTAACACACCACAGTAAGAAAACTAGTTTAACCTTATAATTTCTGTCTGCATTTAAATTGGCAAAGCTTGTGGACATCTGTTGCATGTCTGCGCCTCATCAAGTTCAAATGGTGGTTATATTTTAGTCTTTTAGGATGGTGTAACTACAAATGGTTAACAAATTTAGTTTAGTTGTTTGGTGTTGGTAGTAGCAATTTGCAATTACTTTTGTTGAAAAAGCACATAACCCAGAGCTTTAATATTATTTTTCATTATCTCACCCCAAGGGGTTGCACAATGAGCTGAGGACCACGTCTCATGAAGCGGAGGTCACTAGTCTAGTTCAAATAATTGCTTTCCCCTCCCCTTAAGGGCCAAAACTTACGTGTTAAAAAATATATACACATGTCAAGTTTGTGGGGCTAATGAGCCTAGTTATGTCCCACATGCCACATGCCGTCTACAGTAGCTGCTGAAATCCATTTGGAGGGGCACTCATCATTTTGTCTTACAAAAGAAACCATTACTCTTGGATTTTGGTGAATTTACAATTCTTCTCTTTAAATGTGAAGTAGGCAAATTATAAGATTTGAGTAATTTATAAAAGAAATGTACTGAACCATTAATATTTTCTGCAACAAAATTGTCATTTCATTTCTTGCAGTTGACAAAAACAAGTTATGGATCTCATAAACTTTCTTTCCAAAATGCAAAGATGGCTGAAGTATTAGTTTCAACAATATGCAGGTGTTTTTTACTTACCCCAAAGTTGCTACCTGATTTGGAGTACAGTGAGGCATGTAGCGTTCTGAATATAATGAATGGGCCTTGGATTGAACAGCCCTCAAAAGGTAATGTTACCACCAGATAATCTCTATTTATATATTGTGCTTATAAGCCACTTACTGGCATGATTTTGTGTCCTATTAATTCAGTGTGGAGCAGTGGAGATTGCTGGGGAACCGTCACAGGTTTAGTAGGAAAAACTCGATGCTGAAATTACAATCTCAAGCCAAAATTTAAGATATTTTGTTTAAAAAGAAGAATGTAGGCAGCTATTTTAGCCATCTGAAGTGACCCATGTTTTGTACCATATCAGATGCTTTTGTAAAAAAAAAAAAAAATTAGTTTGTTGTCCTTTTGCCTTTGTAAAGATGATCCTCTCTTTAATGGTTAATAATATTACAAGTTGTATATTTCTTACTTGAAGTTATATCTGTAACAGATGCAAGGATGAGGAAGAATCATTATTTGGTATTTTCAAATTTAGTCAGTCAAAGGAATCTATATCTGTACTTTTTTTTTTAATTAATATGTAATATTCAAAACAAACACACAACGTTGTATATTTGGAGATTGCAAGAATTGAACCCAAGCCCTTATTGAGAGGTGAGACTCTTGGCAAGGGGAGCTAGGCTGCAGCACGGGGCCAAATGCCCAATGGGTAGAATCTATATCTATACTATCTCCTATTAATTCAGTCATTCTCTAATTAAGCCATGTCAGATTCATTCGTCTTCATAAGTTTTCCTTCTTTTTCCCTTTTCCTTTTTCTCTCCTAATCAAAATAAGGTTTTCATATTGTTCTACTTCCCATTTAATAATCATCAATCAAAAAAGGAAATCTAAACGAAGTTCTCTCTTTTTTCTTTCTTTTTTTTAATTAAATTTTGCATTTACTATATCAATAGGATAGATCTAGATCTATTTGCCTCTCTACTTTTCCCCTTAAGCAATAGCTTAATTTCTGTTTCTTTTCTTGCTAATTGTCACCCCCCTCTCTTGTGAATAGCAATGGCGTAACGTAAAACGAATAGGGTAAAACTTAAGTATATTTCCTTAAGTGTAATATATTAGTTTTTTCAATGAAATTCAAATATATAATTGCATCATATTTAATTATCCTTGAAAAAAATAACATTGTTGACCAATGTAATTATTTATTTGAATTTAATTAAGGAATCTAGTGTATTACACCTAAATAATTGTACACTGTAAAATACATAATGAGTCGCAATGTTAATGAAAGTTGAGCACAATGTTTAGTAATTTCCCAAACTCATGTCTCCCATGGCATCATCACAGAGACTCGTATAGTATGAACGCCTCCCAGATCGTTTACCACCAAACGATGGCTGCGCCAAAGGTCTCTCTCTCACACACAACACAAATACCACATTTCACTAACCAATTACTATATTGAATTTCATCACATAATACATGAGCCGCCAGAATTCGGTTGAGTCTATCATAGCTTCCTTTTCTAAGTGCAAAGCAGTCATACTTTTTGCTTCTTTACTTTAAAGGCAAAAACAAGTTACTATTCATTCAACTACCTAGGATAGTAGTGCACAAAAAAAAACCTTAACTTAAAGTTAAAAAAAAGGAATTGGACCTATACATAATTAATGCACCATGCTGAATCAAAAGAGCAGCTCAAAGGGGCAGTCAATTTTCCATTTCTCCTTCCATATATCAAGCTATGTCCTGAACTTCATTTTTCACTGGTTTATTAACACTACAGCACATTGCACATTGCTCATGGACCTTCGGTACCTCTCCACCGTTTGAAATGAAAGGTCCCTATTTTTTTTCTACAAGTAGGAGATAGGAGTTAACTCATAAAGTCCTTTGTCAGTGAATAAAGGAAATGAATTCAACTCCCACCAACACCAAAATCTAATTAGTGTCTTGACCTAATGATAAAAAATAATCATAAAATGGACATCATCTATCATATCTATCATCCAAACAAAATAAAAAAGAGGTAGCAATAACTGTTGGAGATGAAAGGTCATAAATATGCAAACAGCTCGAGAGGGTTTCAAAGAGAGTAAGACCACCCACAGGTCCAACCGATAGAAGATCAAATTCTATTGAAACAATTCAATGCCTCTAGAAATTAAATCACTTTGAAGGATGCAACTTGGGCAAGCTTAGTACACCCAACTCAATCCAAGTTTGTCTCTGATGTTGGACAAGTTAAGGTTGGGATAATTCAAGCTATAGTTAACAAATCCTTCCAACCATTCTCAGAATATGTGAAGCTTGAGCTAACAAGTCCTTTCAATCAAATACAATGGCAAGAGAAGGGAAAACAACCAAGCAATTGTTAAGGCATGAAGAATATGTTAATTGTGTTATATGCTGGGTTGAAGTTCTTAATCTAACAAAAATTCCCAATTGCAAAACAAAATAAGATAGTAATTTTGATAATATTGATCACAACAATAATACAAAGGGCTTTCCAGGTCAGTGTAGAAGAAGACTATTGTGTGTGAATATTTTTATGACAGTTCCAACCAAGACAACCATCATAGTCTCCCTCTCTTCATATTAGTTACTCTCCTACCATCTTTACTAAACATTGGCAAGATCTGACAGAGGCACCTACGGGGCTGATTAGACAACATTTACAAAGTATAGGAGTTCTTCAAACATTTGACGGAGGCTTGTAATCTAGCGTCTCCCTTATATTTAACCGAATAGAAGGCCCCATTGACGAGCAAATATGTGCACTTTTCCAGTACACACCTTTCGCACCTGATGGCTTGTTTGCTTCTACTGATTTCTGTCAGATAAGGGCAACAAATAAATAAGGCCTGTATGATGAGTAAATGCATTTTGTACACCAACGGAGTACAGGGAAGAAGATGAAGAACTTACTACTGCAGCAAGCAAGTTAGTAACAAGGTCTTCTTCAGGAAAGTCAGCCTTTCCAAAAGGTAAGTGAACAATCCCAGTTTTATCTGCTCTGAATTCAACTTTCCCCTGCTTGAATTCTGCTATAGCCTGAAACAGATAATAGAATTAACTCACTTCATTTAGTTAAATTTACAACTGCCAGCTAACAAAGAACCCAATATCATTAATGATGCTGCATTTCCAGATGCAAGAAAATATAAGGATGTCAAAGATGTTAATAAACCCGGTTGTTTGTCCCTTTCCCCCTCCATTTTAGCACAAGTACATTGTTTTTTACCACACCATTCACATACACAATTTATTATTTCCTGCAAATTGCAAATGATAGCAATTTCCCTTTCATTCCAATATTTTCACTTTGTTAGAGACTTGCATTCGTATGTGCGTATGCATACATGAATGAGGATAAATCTAACAAAAGGTTTCTGAAATTCAGTTAACAAGAAAGAATCTCAACTGCAAATGCAAAAAGAAAGGGGAAAATTACTTTTAGATGCCCTATCTAAGTTTTTAAACGTTCAACATAAATTGGTTGCAAGTTCAGTAAGTACATATAGTCGCTTAGTTTATGTCAGCCATAATTCTTTTGAATACAAGGACAAAATTCTGTCCCATATCTGGAGAACCATGTAAACTCAAAAGGCACCGTTGCCTTTGGGAATTCAGAAACAAAAAGACAGAAAATTAGCCATTTTTATTAGTACCAAGAATCTTGATGGAAAACCTAACCATCTTCAATCAACCATGGCCTCCATTCAAATCCTTGTTCATCAGCCTCACATCCATCTTCACAATCCAGCCATGTTTTATCCATTAGCAATTACATCCATAACTAACAAAACTGACATGATCCCCAACAACTTTCATCAAGGACCATCAACATCATCATCCATAACAGCACATTTTGACCCTTAAATTATATTCTTTTGGAATATGAGAATAGATTCTGGTTGTAATTGTCCAAAAGAAAATGAAAAATAGAAGAAGTTAGACCATACCTGAGGTATATTAGCTGTCACAGTCCCGGCTTTTGGATTTGGCATCAGACCTCGGGGTCCCAGAATCTTTCCTAGGCTTGCAACCTGATATAATCAGCAAGGCCATGTAAGTGAAATCCACTGTCATTGTGTTTTCTAGCCAGAATAAGACCTCCACATCAAACACGTACATTATACCAAAGAAATACAGAAAGATATCAGATTCAATCATCATTAAGAATTACTCATATTTGGCTTTATGTGACATTTCATGATATAATGGAAAAACCACTATACTTTTAAGCACTTCAACTCTCAGAAGGAATGAATTACAATGTGGAACAGACCAGCTTGTGCAAGTGGTATACATTACCAATACTACTGGAGCAATTAAGCAAGAGAACTAGTTGATGGAGCTAGAAAAATAGAAAGGGAAAGGTGATGGTGATGAGGTTCTTGTTTTTTACTACTTCTAATTAATTATGCACTTCTTACTATGACAATATACTCTACCACCCTGATAAGCATTCATTACTGCCCTAGCAACAGGACAAGAATATACTTGCCAAAAACAAAAAAACAGGACAAGAAATTAAAAAGCCTATACATGGTAAAGTGCCAGAGACAAATCAGTACTGGAGAAGAGAACTGTAGAATTTCCATTGTACTGAAGTAGATAATATAAAATTATTTGGTGATACAACTGTGATAGCAAAGACACTATATTGACAAAGGGGAGTGCAACAAGTGATCACTGTCACAAGAACCCACCACAAAGAGGAGGGGAGGGTGGGGGTCATAGCGAGGGGGGGGGGGGGGGGGCACAGCACAGTGAACCTAAATCGAAGAAAGCTGCACCCAAGTTATAGTTTCTTTTTGACAGGACTAAAGAAAAAAAAAAAAAAAAAAAAGTTACAGAAGCATTGCTATCATACATATCGAAAGGTTCATGATGCACACCTCATCCCCATCAATACTTACTAGTGAAATTATTACCAGGCTATTTACTGATTTTCATTTCAATGAGATGAACATATTTCCTCTTAATTACTTTGAAAATGAAATGGTTAAAAAAATCTTTTTCCTCTAGATATTTCAAATGTAAAACAGCAGTTAATATATCTAACTAGAACAATGTAATCAGAGCTACACCTTAGGCATCATATCGGGAGAAGCAATCAATTTGTCAAATTCCATAAATCCTCCTTTTATTTGTGCTATCAAGTCCTCTCCACCAACCAAATCAGCTCCTGCATTTTTTGCTTCATCGAACTTCTCACCTATAGATATTAAAGCTTACTTTAAGAAGAGCCAGATAACACAAAAAGGAAATGAAAACAATAATTATCATGCATATAATGAAACAAGAACTGGCACAATCTAAAGTAATATCAGTTTATTGAAAGGAAAAAAAGAAATTAAGGAATTTCTCTCAACATATTACTTATCAAAAAATGAATTCTCTCATTATATTCAACAGACTTAAACCAATATCTTTTTCTGGAAGAATATATTCATATATAAATTAAGCTACCAGTGACTACAAAATTACCAAAGTAAAACGCTGTTTGTCTCCTATAAGAAACAGATATATAAATTTTTTTTTTATTGGCACCGGGTGTCCGAAGTATTTGCTCCAACTAATCCCACGGGTGCACAGGCCCTCGGCAAAGAGTTAGATACAAGTGCACCTCGGGTAATTCAAAGGGCAATTAAATTCCCCTAGTCCGATGGCCCCAAAGGATTGAATGCATCAAAGAGGTATTGAACCTTGGACCTTGTAAGAAGCATACCTCCAAAACCAAGGCCTCACCCCCTAAGGGTTTAGATATATATAAATAAAAAAGAAAGACAGCATGGTCAAGATTAACAGGAAGAAAGCATTTTCAACAGAAAAAATAACCTGTAAACTTAGGAAAGATAGCTGACTATATCTTATAAACGGCCATGCACTTAATTCTTGAGAGGCACGTGATATATTAGTTAGAAACGGACTAATGGTTTGGAAATATACCAAAAGACTGACAGTCTCACACTTCAGATCTGCCTTTTTAACAAACCAGCCCATGGAAAAAGTAAGGAAATTTTCACCCCTCAAAGGCTCAGACTAAGAAGTCTTTTTTTCTTTTTTGTTTGAGACTAAGAAATCATTTGAATAACCGGTAGAGAAGATAAATATACAACTAGAGTAACACAGACATCAGTGAATTAGAAATTAAAAAATGCAAATTACAATATCAGGCATGATATGACCTACTGTTTACAGCCACTAAGACAGAAATCTCTTGCATGGTAATCCTCCACTACTTCTATGTTCAGTACTTCAAAAGTTAGCAATCCAGATACTTCAAGGTTATCTTAGTGGTGCCTAAATTGATTCATTTCCTTTCACACAGACCCCCACAACAAGAAAATTTTGTTTTTTACTTATCAGAAAAGACATTGTACTAATGATAAAATGACAATGATAGATTACGTATGATCAAGTATAGCAGAAATATATATAAGAATGAAAATTGAGAAAAGTAACAACCTTGAGTAAGAACAGCCACTTTAACAGTCTGTCCAGTTCCCTTTGGCAGATTTACCTAATATAAAATTCAAAAAGAAGAAAGAAAAGGAGAAAAATAAAGAGCCAAAACACATAACAAGAATATACATCAGTACCAAGCGGTTAATGTGACCAGTAATATACTTTCCCATAATCAACTGAAGACCAGAAAACTCACAGTTGCCCTCAGCTGTTGGTCGTTATATTTTGGATCAATGTTTAGGCGGAAATGGGCTTCAACTGTTTCCACGAACTTTGTACTGGCCATTTGTTTTACCAAAGATATTGCTGTCTTCAGGTCATATTCTTTTTTGTTTTCCCTCAATTTTTGAATTTCCAAGAATCTCTTAGACCTTGTCTGACATTAACAACAAAACAAGTTTAAGTGCTTGGAAAATCTGGGAAGTAGCAAAGTCATATGACATTGGGAGACTATATTGAACAAAACAAATATGATCACGTATCAAACTACGTTTTAATACAAATGATTAGGGGCTTTTCTTACAACTGGAATTTTCTAACCCGAAAAGAGAGAAAACAACTAGAATTTATGACCAAAGCTGGATCTAATAAAGTGTAATTAGAAATGTAACAACCCAAATGAGCAAAGCTAATTGAAAGGAAGCAAGCAAGAAAACCCCAAAGGGTAACACAATCAATTGGGGACCACACATCATGAAGTGCACGACACTAGTTTGAAACTCCCCTTCCCCTTGAAGGGTAATGGATGAGCTTATGGAACCTTGTCTCTCGTCATACTTCATATGCAACAATGATGGTCGGAATTAAATGAAGAAAAACACATGCACATCAATCATGGCCACGTTTTGTCACCCATGGAAATCGTCTTCATTTACCTCACATAGTGTTTAAAAGTACAATTTATCACCATAGAATTGGGCTGTTAAAACATAACGGGAACTGCTAACACAACTGACAGTATACATGAAGTGAGAATAAAATTAAATTTCATGACAAATCGCACTAATGGCTGCCATTTTCCAACATACTACAATTTCAAGTGATTATTGTACATAAGCACCAATTTCCACAGGACGTTCACCCTAATCACTAAATCAATTCATAACTTTAGAAACTAAATCAGCCACCAAAAAAATAGTAACAAAAAATACCATGCCTTTATTCAGAAGCAACAGAGGGTATTTCTTAAACTAAAACTCAGAAATGATAGGCCAGACGCTAATCAAGCAATACCCATCAATCCAGTTACTAAATAACACACAATTCATGTAATTATAACAACAAAAACAACAACAAAATCATTAGACCTAATAAAAACGTAAGGCATACTCTGCCTGTATAAAAAGGCAATAATTTCTGAAATTGAAATTGAAATCTCATAGCAGTAACAAAAACCCAAACCAAGCAAAACCCACCAATCAAAACACAGAATAAACCCCAAAAAACCAACAAAACCACAAAAAGCTCACAACTTTAATTTTTCATTTTTTATTTTTATTTTTATTGCACATACTCTGTCTCTCTTCAAAGGCAATGCCGCCTTCCCTTTCTTTGGCTTTGTCACAATAACAGTACGAGCAACAGGAGCAGGCCCATCAAACCCTTCCTCTCCTTCTTTCCCTTCCACAGCCTCAGCTACCTCAGCCTCAGCAGCAACAGCAGCAACCACAACAGGATAGTGAGACCCACCAGCCTTGCCTTGTCTCAGCAAATTCACACTGCTTATTCTTCTCTCTCTGGGCTTCAACACCAAAGGGGAGTAGTGAACACAAAAGTTGGTGCAAAGTGGATTGGGCTTGAAAGATAGAAGGGAAGGTGTGAGGTCTTGTGGGTGTACTGATGAGGCAGCATATGTTAACATCAAGGATGAGGGTGTGGTTGAACATGTAGCCATAATTGTGTTGTTTTGGAGAGAACTCTGCCTCTCTCTCTCTGTCTATGTTTGTTGTGTTAAGGAAATGAAAGAAGCCTTTGTTATCTATCTATGATCTATCCATACAAAAAATTGGAGAGAGACAGAAGATAAGAGGTGTTCACTTGTGTAGACTGTAAGATTGTAGTGTAGTGAAGCTTTTTTTTTTTTTATGGATTCTAGACCATTGTTATTATGTGCTATTTGCAATTTTTTAAAGAGTAATAAATAAATAAATAATGGGATAAAAAAAAATTAATTAATGGTTATTGGTTTTTTTTTTTTTTTTTGTGAAAAAATAATTTCTTAGAAAATTTTAAAGGTTTTTATTTGTGGAGTTAATTAATTGAAGCATATTAGTGTCTAGACTAAAAATAATAATTAAACAAAAGGATAGAATGATTGGACCAAACATAATAATTAATCCTCTTTTAGTGGGGTTTGTTTTTGTAGCAAATAATTACTTAGAAAATTTTAAAGGTTTTTATTTGTGGAGTTAATTAATTGAAGCATATTAGTGTCTAGACTAAAAATAATAATTAAACAAAAGGATAGAATGATTGGACCAAACATAATAATTAATCCTCTTTTAGTGGGGTTTGTTTTTGTAGCAAATAATTACTTAAGAGAAGTTTATGAGGTAAAAAAAAAAAAATGTAAAGATTTGTATGCGTGAAGTTAATTGAAGTTTATAAGTTACTTTATATTAAAGAAATATTTCATAGTAACAATCAATGTGTCCGGGTGTCCCACATCAAAATTGATAGAAGAAGCTTTTGTTATCTGTCTATCCATAAAAAATAAATAAAATAGAGAGAAGATAAGAGGTTTTTGGCTATATTTTTGGGGCCAAAATTTAGGTTTTAACCATAGTTCGTCAATTTTAAATTGACTATTCGTTAATTCCATAATTTTGGGGGTTTTTATGCCTTTATATACAGAATCAAATTGATTCATTTCAGACTTATTGATGTGTGTGAGGATCGATTTTAGAAGAAAATTTCTGATTAAGCTTCCTTCCTATTAATCAGGGAGATCTTCTCCAACAATATCGCCTAAAAAGTCCAAAATTTAGTATTTTAAGGAGATTTTTTTTTTATTCATTTTTTTTTTCTTTGAAAAGGCTCCATGAAACAAAAAAAAAACCCTGGTAATAAAGTTGTATGACTACTATTTTGACATCATATTTGAAAATATATTAATGAATATTATCTATTGTATGTTGTAAATAAAATAATAAATAATGTGTGCTTTGCTCTTGGAATCAAAACAAAGACTGTCAATTTTCCATTAGTGATCTTCTGTCTATCCATTAAAATCGTCAAAGCAATTCTTAGTATCCTCTTCCACTATTATCTTATGGAATCCTTTGTTTTAACTAACTCAAGTGTAATCATCAAAGCAATTCTTAGTATCATCTTCCACCATTATCTTATGGAATCCCTTAATAACCATTTTCTAACATAATTTATACTTGTCTTGTTGGGAAGATAGCGGCATTGGAAGACTCCAATTAAGGTATTTATATAACATATATGAGCACCACTTAAACCAAAAGTTTAAGTCTATGATTTTGGACTCAGTTATGTTATATTAATTATTTAGTTTATTCACTTTTACTCTATGTAAGACTTCCACTCACACATGTATTCTCAACATATCTTGTGTAGTTCAGCTAGCTTATTTATTTTTCCCCCTTATTAATTTGAATTAACCAACCCATCACAGTAAAAATCATGAAATATTGCTGTGCGAATTATTGAAGAGACTGAATCCATGGGCCACATGCTCTTTCTTTTTCCACCCGGAATGGACCATGCTTTCTAGATAGAATTCTAGAAGGAACTAACTATATTACTTTTGTAATTTACCTGAAGAAAGAAAACTATTTTACTTTATACGTAAAACCTTGTATTTTTAGCCCCCCAAAAAAGTAATCTTTGTAATAAGACAGCCTACTTTTTAACTATGTGTTCGAAATATTTCCTTCAATATTAGTTTGTATAATTGTATTAGTATCTATATATAGGATTAGATTCTGAGTGTTTTTGTTTTTTTACTCTCAAGAGATTCTATTCCTCTATATGGTGTGTGCCACACACTCTTCATCACTGGTCACTAATTTGCAAAACAATCTCAGGCACTCTTTCTTTGTAGGAAAGCTCCAAACTAAAAGCAACACTTTCAAGTTGTGATTATGGACCCATGTTTTGTTTTGCAGCGTATGACTTTATCTAAGATAATATATGGTCTTTAAATTCTGCAATTTCTGTGGCTTCTAATGAAGAAGGGGGCACAAAGTCATTCACATTTAACAATGTTTGTGGTTGTGGAACTTTGGATGCAACTTGTATTAAGAGATTTGTTTTCTTGTTCTAAATTTCCAATATAACATATCATGGGTCTCATATAATTGATAGCCTCTAGACTCTAATCTTTAATCTGCTTTTCATACAACTGATGTTAATAAAATTCTTTTGTCTTTTACTTCACAATTACTATTCTAACTGAATTGAATAGGAGCATAAGTACATCTTAAATTAGTGGGAATTGTTATATATGTTCAAAGCCACATGTCTTATAAACCAATATTTTAAGCAAAGCAATTGTTAGTATAAATTGCTTGCTATAAATTTAAGATTTTAAAGAACAAAAACACTTATCATGAAAGCTCAAATCCATCTCTTAACTTCATCGTTAGAAAAAAAAAATCCTGTTTGATATTCTATTGAAGTAATTTAAACTTAAATTTGAAATCCAAATCATACCTTTATACATAACAATCATTATGATCTTTTGAATTTGGATTAACAAATAGATACAAGTGTGTTCTAATTAGTTCAATTACTTCTTCTTCTTCTTTTTTGGTTCTTGAAATAGGATAATTGAGTTTGAATACTGTATAAAAAATAAATAAAATAATAAAAATAAAAAGACCTCATTAATAAGATACGAAGTAATAACGATTGAGAATAATATTTTTATGCATTAGAACATGACATAGACACGAAAATTGTTTTAAATAGGTATGTGTCGTCCTAGTGTCCGTCCAATGTAATTGAGCAGAGTAACCTTATCTATCTTATTACAACAAAAGAGAAAAAGAAGAGTATATAATACCTTTGATCCAAAACCAGACTTCTCCCACCAAAAATTACCAGTCTTCTAAGTAGAGTGTGTCCAAACTCCAAAGACCCCAGGCAGCAAGTGTGTGGCGACAGTGTCAGTCTCCCTCTTCTACTACTCATCAATCATCACCCCCATCTACCCTCTTCCTTCTCCCCCACCAAACAAAACCATAACCACCAAACTCCACTCTTTCCTTTTAACTCTCTCTCTCTCTCTCTTTTACACCAACATCATCTCTCTCTCTAATGGCAATCACTTTCTCCAACTTCTCCACCTCCTCTTTCTCTCTTCCCTCCCCATTCCCACATCCCCACCATCATCACCACTCTTCACCTCAAACCTTCACCATCACCACCCAACGCTTCACCACCCCCACTTCAAACCTCTCCACTCGCTCTCTCATCACTTTCACCACCTATCACAAACGTCCCACCATCATCCACTCCACCTTAAACGGTGGCGGAAGCGGCGGCATAGGCGGTGACGGAGCAGGAGCAGGAGGAGGAGGAGGAGGAGGAGATAGTAGTGACAATGATAATAATAATAATAATGAAAATGATGATGACAAGGATAGGAACAGAGAAGAGGTAGTGATGGCGTTGGCAGAGGCTGGGAGGTCAGTGGAGACTTTGCCAAAGGACTTGGCAGCGGCCATAGAGGCCGGGAGGATACCTGGGTCGATAGTTAAGAGGTACTTTGAGCTTGAAAAGTCGGTAATTTTCCGGTGGTTGCTTCAGTTTGGTGGGTTCAAGGAGCGCTTGCTTGCTGATGATCTTTTCTTGACCAAGGTTGCCATAGAGTGTGGCGTTGGCATCTTCACCAAGGTTTTTGCTTTTTGTTTCTGCTTTTTTACACTATTTACTATTCTATTTTGCTTGTTTTCATATCCATTAATGAAAGATTCTAGCTTTCTTTGCTCATTGAGTGTATATCTATAAAGGGTAAATATTGTTGCTATATATGCACACACCACTTAAGTTGTAAATTCATAAATGTCCATAATTTATAAATATATATCCATATTTCAATTTAATCATTTAACTATTATTCTAGAGAGACAAGGGTGAGTTTAACATGTGAGACTTTTAACTTTTTTAAATGGGAATTCAGGATTACTTGCTTTGATACTATGATAATTTACCATTTGTTCCAAAAGCTTATGCTATTAGAAAATGATGAATTTAACCATTTAAATTTAACTATTATTCTAATAATTTTTGCTTCACACTGCTCTCCCTTTCTTTTCTTCCTTTCATATCAATTAGTACTAGATTCTAGCTTTCTTT
The DNA here is from genome assembly GCA_907173295.1 of Fagus sylvatica. NCBI lineage: Eukaryota > Viridiplantae > Streptophyta > Magnoliopsida > Fagales > Fagaceae > Fagus > Fagus sylvatica. Next base: position 5,478,305 of record OU015762.1, read on the forward strand.
GCTTTGAGTGTGTGTGTTTCTGCTTTACAATGCTCTATCATTCTTTGCTTCTTTCAATGTCCATTTCTAGATTCTAACTTTCTTTGTTGGCTGTGTGTATCTGCTTCACACTACAATTTTTCGCTTCTTTTGATATCTATTACAATTACATTCTAGCTTTCTTTGCTGTTTGTGTGTTTAAGAGAAATATTTATTTGTTTTTTTGATATAATCTTTATCTGTCTGTTTACTTTTCAGACTGCAGCAGAGTTGGAGAGGCGTAGAGAAAACTTTACCAAGGAGTTGGATTTTGTTTTTGCTGATGTGGTATGTTTTCTTGGTTATCTGAATATTATGTGACATCCCACAACAATTTATGTCTCTAAATTTAAGTGTCACTTGGTTTCTTTTTAATTCATGTCAACAATGAATGGATTTTGCATCTTTCTGATTTAGTTTTTCCTCTTAGGTGATGGCCATCATAGCAGATTTTATGCTTGTCTGGCTTCCTGCCCCTACTGTTTCTCTCCGCCCACCTCTTGCAGTCAGTGCTGGAACTATTGCTAAGTTTTTCTACGGCTGCCCTGATAACGCATTTCAGGTTATTGTTTATTTTTTTTTCTTTCTTACTGTTGTGTGTTGCAGGCCATTGTTTTGATACACAAATTAACATCATATGAAACTGATTGAATCGTTTATTTGCTTCTAAAATCCTCTCTGCAGGTGGCTTTGTCTGGAACATCTTATTCAGTTTTACAGAGAATAGGTGCAATAGTGGTATGTCTTGAATAATTAGAATGATTTTAGCTGTAGTTTACAATTAATCAGAAATTCATGGTTTATCAATCTCTTATGCAGCGTAATGGAGCCAAACTATTTGTAGTTGGGACTGGTGCATCTCTGGTAAGTGAAAACCATACATGTTTTGTAATGCCTTATATGTAGTTTTCTTTCTATTTAGTTGTAATATCCTTTGAATTTGTTCTGACTACTTTTGTGCCATGTCGTCTGTCAAAAGGGCATTTCATAGTTTGTTGCCATCTGCAATAAGCATGTTTTATGAATTATAGAAATCCTAGCATTGGTGCTTACGAAAGCGCACTTTATTTATCCTATCTTTATTTTTAGGTATTCTTTGTGGAAACATATTAGGAGTATATATCTTCACATACTTAATTCACAATTAGATACACCATATTATCTAGTTTGAGAGCCAGAAACATAGTGCACCAACATAATTTCAAGAAATGTAATTCACTAATTGGGTGCAAATAGTTTTATAGGGTTTTGGATTTGATGACAGGTGAAAAACAGGTTTTCATATGTTTCATATAATGAGATGTCTAAAATGCTTAGTGTTATGCTATTTATAAGTTTGCTTTATGTAGAAAATATAAGGTCGCATGTCAAAGTTCTACATGTTAAGATAATGGTTAAATAATTAAATTCACCTTTTTCTAACAGTTTAGGATTTTGAGATTAGTGGTAATTTATCTAAGTTCAAACACTGTCTCCACTATACTTCCCATATAAAAATTATTGGGCCCAAGTTATTAAGGGGGAAATACTTCAGTTTTTGGGATTGGTGGTAATTTATTACTACCTATCGAAATTTTTTGTTTACTACTCATGATAGCACTATCTATTTGATGTCATATGACTGATAGCATCATTTTTCAGGTTGGTACAGGTATAACAAATCTGTTGATCAATGCACGAAAGGCTTTTGATAAATCTTTTGCTGGCGAAGCAGAGGATGTGCCTGTATTATCAACCAGTGTTGCATATGGTGTTTATATGGCAGTTTCTAGTAACCTAAGGTATGTGAGTTTATTTGGCAACCAAATCACTACATAATACATACTCATCGAGTCATGAATAGGTGAGGCTAGTTATAGTAGATTATCATCTGAATGTACAGTCAGTTTACAGGACAAATTATATGCTTTCTTTGTTTAACAGGTACCAAGTACTTGCCGGAATAATTGAACAACGATTCCTAGAGCCCTTGCTACATCAACACAAGCTTATTCTGAGTGCTATTTGCTTCGCTGTTCGAACTGGAAACACATTCTTGGGGTCATTGATGTAAGATTTGAGATCTCCTAGGATGTCATATATCAAATTTTTGTATTTCCTCTTTCGAATTCTCATGGTCTGTATGTATATATATTCTGTAATCAGGTGGGTGGATTATGCACGCTGGACTGGAGTCCAAAAGATAAGGGATTAGAGCAGAGGCTCGAAAATCCTAGTTGCATCATTGTTGTAAGTAAATTTTATATTTGAATAGATTTTTTCTTTTTTTTTGTGCAATTGTAGAGGATGATGGTAGATCAATTCGGGTGTTTTGGTTTTGTACATTATGTATTTATTTCATGAAAGCACAACTGTGGTTGTAAATATATTATAATGAATGTTGTAGGCACCAAGAATTTCCTCGAATTCTTACATGTCTCCGTCACTTGTGGATAACTGCAGAAAAATCCAACTATAATAACGAGCAGATGCCGCATTGTAAATTGAGTCACATTCATGTTAGACAATTGGTGTTGGTGCCATTCTAATGGTGTGATATGAACTGAGCAGGCTTTGAAGGCAAGGTGGCTTAAAAAAAATTCTATTTGATACTTTATTTGTTGTATTTGTGGTGATTGAGGAATACATTCTAGTATTTGTCTCGGTGAATTGGAGGGCAAAAGCAGCATAGCAGCTTTGTTAATGTGACTTTATCAGTTGTTAAGTAAATTTCATTTGGCTCACTTGATGGCATGTCAGTTTTATTTTGGAGCATAATCCATGTTATGGTTCCCCACTTCCTCCAATTGCAAGCAAATTTTACTTAGCTCACCTCATAGTATGTTAGACCCAATTTAACATTATGCAAAACGGCACCATCCCTTTTGGTTTACATCAATATTCTGCCATGTAGCCCTACTTGTTAGCTCAACAAGTAAATTTTCTGGTCATCAAGTAAGGGACTTGACTTTTTTCTTTTTCTTAACGTTAAGAGGGGTAGCTGTAAGCCATTTTTATTATTATTTATGATTCAATGGTGGAGGGGGGATTTAAATCCAGGTTCTCCTTATAAAATAGACCAAACAATGTCTTTGAACTACAAGACTCTTGGACATAACTGTAAGCTACATCTACTTAAGTGAAGACGTATTTTTTATGCTAAGAAACATTGTAAAACGGCTCACAAAGAACAATTCACCAGAAAAAAAATGTTCTGTATTGTTTTCTCTATTAATGCATCCACTGTTTGCTGACTTGCTGTGAAAACAATACATAGAGTGAGAGCATAAAAATAACTGGGGAAAAAAAACTGGCAGCCAATATTTTGCTGAATAGAGTTACAGTAATGCATCCTTTGGTTGCTGACTTGCTGTGAAAACATTACAAGGGGGAAGAGAATAACAATAACGCCAAAAAAAAAATGGTAGCCAATATTGCAGAATAGAGTTACAGTCCTAAAATATTTAGGAAACAAATTGGCCATTTCATGGCCAGAGTTATCTCCTAACAAGTGACCTCTAAGTAACATCCAAAAGAAAATGTTGACAATAATAGATACACGCATAAACATGATTCTGGCAGCCTTAGCAATAATCAGCAAAGCTGAAAAACGCCATGACCACTTTATGAAAGACAGTCAACAGATATAGCAAAATAAAAACTAGTCCTTCCACACGCTTTGCACTTGGAAAGTTGTTAACGACCCTGCATATCTGCAAACACAAAAGATGGTAAGATTAATCAGCGAGAAGTCTAGAACTACTCTGTTGTAATGAAAACTTGGTTGGAAAATATAATGGATCTGTAATGGTGAAACTACATGACATCAACATTGAGTTAGTTTGCTGCATTGATAATCTTATAAAAAAATGCAATGAATTTGTAATCCTTTATGTCGAATCATATGCCAAAAACCTAGGAGTAAGAGTAAAATGAAAACGAGTTAGTGATGCAAGTAGGTGGCTATGGCCGGTTGTTAAATACAGTAGGGTAGATTCTGCAGAATGCATAAAGAAAAGAAAATAAAGAAGCATGTTAACCATGGATATGTACCTGGCTAAATGCACAATATAATGAACACTATCATCATAAAAAGTTTAACATGTACACTGTGAAAGCATAAGACTTTGGAGTGTTATAAAATGACTTACCTAGAAGTTGAACATCCTCTTGTATGCAAAATCAGAAATTCACTTGTTATGCTGAGTCGTAGATGAATTTGTTGTCAATCAAAACACAAGGGATGTGGGCTATCTTGGGCCACTCCTGTCCTTCTTTATTCTTGCAATTTTGACTTAGCAGAGGACAAGTACGGATATCAAGTTGCACAAGTGAGGAAGGCAAGCCCTCCTTTGGAAAGGATGCAAGCTTTGGGCAATTAGAGATCTTTAGTTGGTTTAGAGATGTGAGGTTTTGAAACCCCTTCGAGGACAGACGTTCCAGGCTCGGAAAATATGAGATGGATAGAATGGAGAGAGAGTTTGGCAGCATCATCATCTCATTCCGCCTCTCCTCCGGAAAGGACACAAGATCTTGACAGTCACCTTGAATGGAAAGTTTTATAAGAGAAGTGAGTTGTTGCAACCCCCACTCAAACATTGGCTTGTCAATCTTCATGTCTTTCATCAAAAGTTCTATTAGGTTGGTAGGTAAACCCTCTTTTGGAAAGGACAGAATGCCTTGAAAATTAGATATATCCAATTTTTGAAGAGAAGTGAGATTGTGCATGCGGTTAGGTAAGGCAGTGAGCTTCTTACAGTGGTTGATCCAGAGAACTCTCAGGTTTGAAGGCAACCCTGCTTCTGGGAATGAAGAAAAATTTTGACACCAACAAATTTGAAACTGGCGAAGTTTGCTGAGGTTGTGTAGGTCCTGAGGTTGTGTAGGTCCTCCGGTAAGGATTTAAGGCCTTGGCAATTCCAAATCTTAATGCATTCAAGGGATGTGTTCTGGTAAACCCTCTCTGCTATTGACTGAATCTTTGAATTTGAATGAATCTCCAGGTGTTGAAGTGCTGCTGGCAATTCGCCTGTTGATGACAAACACATGAGCTTTGCACAGTCCCTAACAAGGAGGTGTGTAAGTGTGGCAGGTAACTTGCCGCTTGAAGTTAAGAATGTGAGAGATGGACATGATTTGATGTCTAAGTAATGAAGAAGAGTATTTCTGCTGTTGTTGTTGATATCCTCGTCATGCATCACTGAAGAAGAAGAACCCTCTCTCTCGTCTAGCAAACACTTCAAATTCAAACAATGAGATATCTCCAGCCTTTTCAGAGTTGGTGGTAGCTGTCCTCTTGCAATGGAATTCATAGAATCACAACGAACAATACACAATTGCTCAAGACATGCATTATTGCTGCTGTGCAATGTTCCCTCTGGCAGTAATGATTTCAGACCACCGCAGCTTTTTATTCGAATTACTTTCAGCATGGATGGAAAACCAGAAGCTGGAAAGGAAAAAAGTGTTGGGCAGCCTTCAATAGACAGCTCTCTTAGGCAATTTGAAGCTGTGCAACCCTTGGGGTATCCTATTCCACAAAGTTATGACCTTTTCACAATCAACAATCCTCAAATATTCTACTTTTCTCATTCCAGACATTAACCCTGCTGTTACATATCCAAACTCTGAAATTCTTGAAAAAGCTATGGAGTTTGGTGAGCCAAAGCCAACTGTACTACTGCACTCCATTCTTTGGCATCCCTCAATTACTAATACACAAAGCATTGGTAAGTTTGAAACTGAAACCACCAGCTTCAAACATCCATAAATCACAACCTTTTTTACTGAAGGAAGATGGGATGGAAATTTTCCCACCAGAATGGGGCATTTTATGATTGAAAGCTCACGCAAGCAAGCAAATTCTTCATTTACTCCAGGGGGATTCCATTTTTCCCATCTTGGCATATTCTCAAAACGTAAAGTCTGCAAGGATTGAAAAGGCCTTGAGCAATTTTCCCCATAAAATTCTCGGCCAACACTCTTCACTCCAGCCATTCCTCTAATGAGAAGATCTTTGAGCAAGGGTAGTTGCCCAACCGGTGGCAAGGAAGTGCAGTTTTCACAATTTTCAAACCTCAGGAGCACTAAATTAGAAAATGAAGGATCTCCTATCCAAGTTGGGAATTTGGTTCCGCCATAGCACTTCATGGTAAGCTCTTTCAACTTCACATTAGGCTGTAGCATGTCAAGTACTTCCAACTGTGTTTTTCCATCTTGTGATTCATCAAAGTTGCCACTCCATTCCATCACAAGCTCATTAAGGTCTTGCTTACCAATTAAATTGCTGTCTTTTGCTTCCCGGACTTCAGTTACATTCTCCAATTTTGAGATACAGAGTGTCCCTCGAAGATGCAATAAGGGCCCTAGCTCTCTTATCGCAGAGAAACTGCCTTTGCCCACAACAAAGTTGGACAAACTTTGGAGACTAGTCAATTTACCTAACTTTAGAGGCATTCCTTCCAATAAATTTGATCCAGAAGTATTCAAATGACGCAGGTTGAACAGGTTACCAAAATCAGCAGGCAAGGTGTTTAGAGAAGAGCAATCTTCTAATAGCAATGTTTGTAAATTGTAGAGAGTGCTTATTGATTTAGGCAAGCTTCTGAGTTGCGTGCGAGAAAGGTCAAGGTACCGCAAGTGCTTGAGATCACCAATCGAATCTGGTAGATCAACTATGCGATATCCACTCAAAGAAAGCACCCGTAAATTTTGTAATTTAGGCAGCAAATTAAGAATAATGTCATAAGACAAGTAAGAGTACCCAAGATATGGTGGCATTAGTGGTAGAAAGGTCCGCAAATGCTTGAATTCAGAAATTGCCTCAAACTTCTTAGTTGCATCATATCTGCTACCAACGTAAGATAAATGGCGAGCTTTACTGGAAACTTTGCTTCTCTCGTTGCCCTCCAACTTAGTCTCCAACCTGAAGTAGCTTATTCCTGCAACCCATTGAGCTAGATCACTGATGAGGTCATGCATCACGAATCGTGATTTATCACTGCTTGACTGCTGAAAAAATGACCTTGACAGTAGATCACGAAAGTACTCGCCACCTAAATCTTCCATCGGCTTATCCCTTTCTGCTTGATAAATCAAACCTTCTGCCATCCACAGCAGGATCAGCTGCTTCTCCTCGAATTCATAGTCCTTCGGGAATAACGAACAATAAGCAAAGCACCGCTTTAGATGATGAGGGAGATGGTGGTAGCTCAATCTTAACACAGGGAAAATGTCATTTCCTGTATCTGATGAACTCCACAATTTGCTATTCATTATATCCTCCCACTCATCTAGCTCTTTACCACGGAAAATGCCACCAAGAGTCCTCGCTGCCAAAGGCAACCCCCTGCACCTTTCAAGAATTCTCTCACGAATTAGGCCTGAATTCGCAGGTCTACCAACATTTTCATTCATCAAGGCATGCTGGACAAATATTGCCCAACAATCCTTGTCTGATATGAACTCCAGATTGTAAGAATGAACTGCTCCCATCACCTTTCCAACACTCGCATTGCGTGTTGTCACAATTATTCGACTCCCTGCTGCTCCTGCCCTGAAAGGAGGTAGCAATGCTTCCCACAGCCCATAATTCTCATTCCAAATATCATCCAAAACGAGCAAGAACTTTTTACCCTCTAACTCATTTGCCAGCTGCACCTGAACTTCATTCAACTCCTTGAGATGGCAGGGTTGGGAAGTGACTGATTCAAGAACAGCCTTTGTTACCCTCATAACATCAAAGTCATCAGATACACAAATCCAGGCTCTTGGATTGAAATCCTTAACTGCATCATCATTGTACACAAGTCTAGCAAGTGTTGTCTTACCAACCCCAGCCATACCAACAATCGAAATAACATGAAAACTAGCATCATCAATTGCTTCATCCTTTAAAATGAGTTCAACTATCTTCTGTCTATCTTCATCTCTTCCTATCACAGGTCCATATGGCACACTTGTACTGGATGGCCTTTTCCATATCTTTACAGACATACCAACATCTTTCAAACCAAGTCTGTCTTTATGTTGAGTTATTTCTTGTAACCTTCTATTGATTTTTTCAATCTCAAACTTCATCCTAATGTTGAATTTAACAGCACTAGGAGTAAAGCCAGTAGGGACCAAGCTTCTAACCTTATTACTTGTGCTAGACTCATCATGTTCTGAACTCTTCAACTTCCGCTGCATAACTTCAATGGCAAACTCGTCAAGTATGTCTTCAAGATCATAAGCCAAATCTCTGAGAGAATCCAGCCAGTTCTTCACATTCACATCTGTCAGTTGCTTCTCCTCAGCATCTTTGAGTACCGACTGAATTGCCAACAGGGTTTGCCTCCATTTCTCAAGCTTCTTTCGGATACCTTCCCTGAACACCAAGCTCATCAAATCACGGGGTGCCAACCTATCAAACAGCACTTGAAGGAAGGCTGAGAGAAACACCTCTGCCAACATGATCTCAGTTTGCAAGCTGGTTATAACTCACAAACCAAACTCAGAAAGTTTTGGATAGGGAATGGTTGGTAGTGAAGGAATTTAGTATGAGGTTTATGAATCAAACGGTTACACTTCTTACTAGTTTAAGACTTCAGCTTTTCATGTCAAAATGCTATAACATGGTATCAGAATGGACATTGGGTATAGGTGTGTATTTTCTGATAAGGGTTTACTAAGAACTTAGAAGTCAATGGTATGCTATGCTATTTGCTATATGATAATTCCAAGTAAACGAGAGCAGTCTACAAAGAAACTTCACAGCTTTGACTTGTCCACGCGTGAACGTGATTCAAACGGGATAGGGGGAATGCATTCAACGATTCAAACGTACTTTGGACCAAAGAATATGACGCGTGTGAAATATGAACAAGAATAAATATTAAAGCTATTATTCATTTTACTACAAAAAGTTTTCCTGTATAATTTAATTTGAATGTCAATAATTTTTTATGGACAGAAAGCTAGGCATGAAGATAAGAGAGGCAATGCCTATGTAGCAAACAATATGAGTGGTGAAGGTTATGTTGAACAAATATATGATTTTTTTTTTTTTTTTTTTTGGGCGCTAAAAACAAATAGAGATGATAAGACTTTTAAGAGCAAAGAATACTAAATTTATTTTTTACAAAATGACACATGAAACTTGAAAGTATAAAGTGTATAACACCTATGTTAAATGGGTGGGTTTGGGTGATTAACAAATGGTTGAGTCCTTAAAAGTCCAATTGCTCATTGAGGCCTATTTAACAAAGTATGTATAACTCATACCTAACACAACCCATTAAAACCCAACCCACCATTTACCCAATTATTTTATATATGTAAATGGTCAAAATATCTTACAACTTCTAAAATGATAAAAATACTCATAAAAATGACAAAAATACCTCCAAATGATCAATAAGTGGGTTTATGTAAATTTGTTAGATACCCAATAAGTAACCCAATTAAAGCCCAATTAAACTCAACTTAATTGGGTCTAATTGGGCTAGCACCCATTTGCCTATTTATTAAATAAGTGGAGTTTGGTTGGATAATTAGTGAGTGGGTTTAAGTGGGCTAATAGGTTTGGGCTTTTTTTACCACCTCTAATAACACCTTTGATTTATGAAAAGCCTATACAACTATGACACTAATTACTAGGCACACATCCACACGACAAAGCCATTTTCTTTACGCTCCAACATTTACAGTTTGGTTGGGTGGATTAAGGAAAAGATGGAAACTGAGGTGCCTAGGTGTTTTCCTGTGAACCCACCAGCAACCAGCCAACCAGTTGTTTCCCAAAAATGTGACGAAATGGGAGAGAAAAAGGCATGGGGAAATCAAAATTATTGTTGTGCCCTTTATCCACCCATCCTTCCATTCTTTTGGAAATTTTATAGGTTGAGATTTTTTCATTCACTACAACTTCTAGACGCAATGTTTCTATTGTATATGATCAGATAATAACCAAAATAATATAGTTGACACTAATGAATGCGACTTTATTTATTCAAGAGATTTAGTAAATTCATATAAACCTTTTTTTTTCTTTTTTTGACAAGACAAAATAGATGGGTAAAGAAAAAAAAATGTAATGTGTTATTTTTATTAAGTTTAATTGCATTTTCTTTTAATATAAAATGAATGGGTAAAAAAAGAAAAGAAAAGAAAAGAATAAATATGATGTGTTTATGTTTACTTACTCATTTAGTTGCTGACATTAATTTTTTCTTTTTATATAAGAATGAAAAAATAAAAAATATGTTGTATATGTTAACAGAAAATTACTCTTTATGCAACAGTAGACATGTGCAGGCAGGGGAACACTTAGGTCCCGCCACGGATTTTTGTTGATTTTGATAAAATTTGTTTGTTTTGTGGTAAATATTGTGTTCGTATTGATAACTGTGTGTTTATTGTTGTAAAAATAAAATATGTGAATTCTGGTAGAATTTGTGATATTTGTGATAAAGTTAACTTTACTACAAAACTACACACATTTTACAACACTTGATAGACATTTATCAAAACACGCACAACATTTTATCATAACACACACAAATATTATAAATTTTGACACGTTTGACGGACGGTTCTGCAGTGAGACATAAGAATTTTCTTGTGCAGCCAACCAACCAACTTGACAAATCCAACCCAATCTGACTTATTGAGTTAGGTCATGTTTGGGTTGCTCCTTACTCAAACTCGAGTAATTCAACCCAAAGCCCCTATACATAATATATTTAAAAAATATTTTTTTATTATATTTTCCTAATTACCATTCAACCCCACTTTACCCCTTGGTATGGACCAGGCCCACCCTCATTATCTTTCCTTTTTGACCATTTAGAGAGTTCACTTGATCCATCTCCTTTGCTATTTCTAGCGTATCTTCTAACTCAGTTCTTGTCTCCCATACGTACTTGGCTAAAAAGACACTACTTAGCCAATGTGTCGGTAGGAAGTTTCCAGCATCAATTAAAACAATGGATATATCATCAATTCCACCTAATGGAATCTGTTAGTATTTGAATTTGATGTTGATATGTTCTTTGGTACATTGAATTTGATGTTGATCTGTTCTTTGGTACATGTCAACCGAATACTGATGCCTTGTTTATATCTTTTCCATCAAAATGATAATAAATGCTTATAGGCCCACAACACAGAGGGTTAGGCACATGTGGTACTGTAGCACATGGCCAACTTTAATGGCAAAGCGCAGCCTTAAGTTGTCTGCATCGTTGGAGGAACTGGTGGGAATTTTAAAAGTGAAGGGACCACCTTCCTCCCTGCCACTGCCTTTCTTTTTACTCAATATATATCTAATCCACCTAATTTGGTTGCGACAATCGAGAATCGACTTTAAATAGGATTTGATCAATCTTAATTTTAAAAAATTGCTTTATGTTTAAACAAGTTTAACTCATATTTTCACTAAGATTTTGTAATCGATATATGTATTTGAAAAAGAATCTACTCTTTTTAAGTAGTCGAGAAATGTTAAATTTAATGTTTCAAGTCTCCACAACAACTATATATATATATATATAAAATCAAATATGTTTGTCTTTTTGTTGACTTATTCACAATTTTACATATCTTCATTTATTTATTATTTATTTTTTAAATGCCAATTTTACACATCATTATTTCGTAGAGTTTAACTAAAACTCTATTACTTGTTAATACTAAAATCAATCCAAATTAAATAGAAACTATAAAAAAAACAAGGGAGGTCAGTGAACAATTCGAAACCTAAAGAAATGTCAGTGCACATACACTAACCTCAAGGGAAATCAGTGCGATTTCCCCTAAATTATAAAGGACTTAAGTTCAAATCCCACCTACATAAAAAAAACCAACGGGTATCTTAAGATGAATGTTATGAATGGATATACAATCAATAAGGGTGTTTATGTAGTCAATCAACTCTAGCCTAATGAAGTTCTTGGGTAAAGTAAGGGTTTCTTTCATTGTAAAGCAATGGAGAAAGGTCATGACTTTGCCAATGAGCTATAGCTTAATGGCACTTCCTTCTACCATAATAATTGGTTAGAGGGTGAGGTTGTGGATTCAAGACCCACTAGGTGTGTGTGTAAATTACCAATAAAAAAATGGAAAAAGTTCATGAATTCTTAACATTTTTTTAATATGATGTTTTTAAAGTTTTGCTGGAGAAGAAACTTAAGTGATAAATTGAAAAGCCTCTTAATGCATAACGGGTATCCATTTTTCATTATTTTAAAAAATAACCCTATTATATAATTGTTAATTAAAAATGAGACAAATTAAGGTTATAAAGGTAAATGGCTTCTTTCTTTTTTTTTTTAAATTAAAATTCCATAAAAATTAGGACATAAAGGTTATTCTTAAAGAGATTAAAAACAAATTTGTGGGAGATTTGGGACTTCATTGCTTTATCATGGAGGGTGAATCAAATTTGCTGATGCTGGACTTACAAATTGTCACTGAAAGTTCCTCTAGTGTGGGGCATGTTGCTGATGAATTGAAGGCCATGGCATCTACCTATGTGGTCTGTCAATTTGTTGCTTGTCCAATACAGAGTAATAATGCAGCTCACATTCTAGCTTTAAATGCTATGTCTTATGATTATTGTAAAATTTGGATGGAGGAATCTCCATCATGCATAGTCAGCATTGTAGCTGATGATGTACCCATTGTATAAATTTTGTTAACAAAAAATCTATCTTTGTTATAAGAAAATAAATAAATAAAATTCAATAAGGAATAAGGATTATGCAAATATAGAGACCAAGAAGGCCATGCATGCGGTGATTGTGAACACAACATCACGTCAGTTTGAGAGTATCTCAATAGGTCCAGCCCACACGGATTCAATGCCCATCAATGGGCTTGTTTTCACATATAGACTATAATTTGGTCTAACAAAGTAGTGTCAAAGCTTTAAATGCCCCAACAGTAAACATTAACGAAAGATGGTTAGATGGTTACAACAGTAAACATTAACAAAAGATAAAGAGAAAGAATTAAGGCAGTTTAGCTTCCAAATGAAGGTACTTCAATGACATATATAAAAATGAAGGTACTATAGCATATACACTAAAGAGATAACATTTTGAAAATGAAAAAAAAAAAAAAGACTTAATCAGAAATTCCTAGAAATTTTCTCTAAAACAAGTAGCAATATGAGCCAAAGTTTTTCATTTCTATCTAAAACTCGCATCTATCCAATAATTAGTGTTTTGGACAACTCTGTATATTCATTAAGATATAAATTCAGGTTCTTGAGTGATTTTCTTTCTTCAATATTATACCTTGTGTTGGGGGATGTATCCTTACTAATAGAGTGGAATTCAATCAGTGTGTCTTCCTTTAGAGCAACTCCAGCAGTTGTTTAAAGACTCTTATCTCTATATTTACACTTCAGCAACTCAATATTATACATTACTTGTGTCACTGGGGGATGTATACCTTACTAATAGAGTGGACATTCCCACATCAGTGTGTCAACCAGACCAAATAACAAAACTCCCAATCTTTAACAATCTCCACCACAAAACCAACAAACACAGATTCAAACAACTTTCTCAGCAACCAACAGTAAATTCACAACACTCAAAACTAACAATTAAAGAACAAAAATCAATTCTCACGGACCAAACAGTCCGAACCCAAAGTTTCAAAACCAAATTAAAAAGATGAAAAAACCCAGCCGTAAACCACCACCTGGGCAAAGACCCTACCACCAAAAATGAACCCAAACCCAAACCACCACGCAAAACCCAAGCAGCAGCCCAAAACAGGCCCAAGCCCAAAAAAGTAAAAAAAGAAAAAAAAAACCGAAACCCAGCGCAAAAACCCCCAAAACCCCACACCACCACGCAAGCCGTGAACCCAAGCCCAAGCCCAAGCCGTCAACCACCACCACGCCCGTGCACCACCAAACCAAGCGGCAAAACCAGAAAACCTTCAACCAACCGAAACCCAAAGAAAAAAACCCAAGAGCAGTCAACCACCGAATCAAACGGATGAAAAGCAAGCCCTGAGAATACCACACCAACCGGAAAGAGGCAAACCCAACATCTGAAAAATGAAATATAGTAAGCACGGTGAAAAAAAAGACTGAATTATTAAATTTGAGAGGAAAAAGAAGAAAACGATACAATACAATAGAGATACAAATGTACAGTAGCTTTTCATTTGTGAAAAGCTATTGTACACTTTGTAAAAAAATTTGGAGATGCAAAGCTGTTTTAGAGGACTGCTGGAGGCTCTTTTTTTGTTTTATACTCTACAAATAGAGATACATAGTAGTTTTAAACTACTCCTGGAGATGCTCTTATTGATCAACTTTGAAGAGAATGGGGCTACATGGTTTGGGGGGGCTGGAACACCAATCTATTAAAAATAAATTGAAGTTCTAATGGGTGGAAGTCTGGCCCAATTATATTAGCCTCAAGAACCATTCACACAACTAGTCTAGACAAATAGAAAAATAAAAATAAATAAATAGACAATATCTGACTAGCCAATTTACCTATGTAGAGGCATTTCATCCAAAGAATTTGATTTAAAATTTCTGAGATGATGCAGATTAATAACATGGTGTTAGCCAAGGTACCCAAACTCTTAATCAATTTCCATTCAACGACAGCAATACCCACAACATAAATTGCAATAACTAATTCATTTTGATACTTCTGGCTTTGGTAAAGAGAAGTCAAGCTATTTAGTTGTTAGAAAAGCCTAAAACTATCAATTTTACTACAAAATACTTACAAGCTGACATAACATATTTTGCCTTACTACAATGTTAAATCACTTGTGTTTAAAAGTTGACACATCAACTTGTTAAACCTAATGTCCTAAAATTTGTATGAGCCCTAACACCACTCATCTATAAATGACCAGTTGAATTTAATTGTATTCATATTCCTCCTAAAGAGAGCACCCTTAAGCATTGTGATTTTGACAACAAATACCGAGGTACCTTATTGTTTAAATAGCAATATGACTATCTAGTACGTACCTTCAGTCATAGATTTTTTTTTTTTTTTTTTTTATTTGTTTGTGAAAATTACCTTTAGTAATAGATACTTAGTCAAAAAGTGTAAGAACTAATTAGCCAAGGTTGCTCTTAGAATATACCTCATCAAATTTTTGAAAGAAAATAAATCACAATGTTCAAAGTAGATTGGTTATTTTTGGAACATTTTAATGTGGTAAGCTAAACAAAGTTTAATGCCAAAATAAGCAAACCGAGAAGTTCGAGGACAACTGGCTAAATAGAATCTAAACATTCATTTGATTTCCAGATGAAGAAGAGTGCGTGGTTCAGAAAGTCCATAGAAATAAGTATTTAGATTTGATGGACAAGCTAGTGAAAGAGAAGCAACATTATAATACATCCCTCAAGTAGTGAATAGTTTGAGGAAGTGTAGAGACATTTCTTCCAAAGAATTTGTTTTAATTTTTTTTGAGAAGATACATATTGGTACTCAATTCCTACTAGCAATTTCATTCCACGACAACAATACTCCAATAACAAGGTGTATAAATTCCAATTGTAGAGACTAATGATTTTGGTACTTCTGACTTTGCTAAAAGAGAAGCCAAGCTATTGTAAATGTTATAAGGAAAATACAAAAGTTACTACCAATTTTATTACAAAATGCTTAGAAACTAACATGACAATGATTGTGATTGGTGTTATGTCAACTACATAAATTTTTTTTTTTTTTTTTAATTTTTTTTTTTTTTTTTTGGTCTTGTGTTTAAAAATTGATACTTCATTTTGTAAACTTAATGAAATAAAATTTGTAATAGCCCTGAAACCACTCTTGTTATAAATTACCAGTTGAATTTGATTACTCGACTATATTGTATTCACCTAAAGAGAGCACAAGCATTGTGATTCTGGCAACAAAAATGAGGAACTTTATTGTTTAAATAGCAATATGAGGTATCTAATACGTACCTTCAAAGAGTAAGAACTAATTAGCCAAAGTTACTCCTAGAATACACCTCATCAATCTTTGAAACAAAATAAATCACAATGTTCAACGTAGATTGGTTATATCTAGAACGTTTGGGGTAAGCTAAACAAAGTCTAATGTCAAATAAGCAAATAAGCAAATGGAGATTCAGCCAAAAAAAAAAAAAAATGGAGAATTTCCAAGACAGCACTAAATAAAATTTAAACATTCATTTGATTTGCAGATGTTGAAGAGTGCGTAGTTCTGAAAGTCCATAGGAATAAGTTTAATGTCAACAGGCTTGTGAAAGAGCAGCAACATTATAAAACATCCCTCAAGGAAAAAGAATTTCGCCACTGAATAGTTTGAGTTAATATTTCAAAGACTATAAGTTCCATCATTACCGTGATTTGAAGCTGTGAAGTAGGCTTAACAAGTCCTCTCATTAAAATACATGCTTAAAAGGAGGTAAAAGTTTGATAGGTAGTTTTTGATCCTTAGAACTGAGAAGGGAAATCGCAAAAGTCAAAAGAAAAAACGCTATGGCATTATGGAGTTTTTGCTTCCAAAAGCCTCTTATAGGAATTGCAAGTGCCTGTGGAGACAATCAAGATCAAATCAGTTAGCAAGGAAGTGGAGGCACTACACTATTCACCCAAGACCGAAAAAGATACAACAAAACAGAAAAAGCAGAGCAGTGGCATATATATATATATACTTAACATGAAATAAAGACAAGAAAAATATTTGTAATTACCAGACTTGCAAAATGAGTTGAATAGCTTTGTT
Source organism: Fagus sylvatica (assembly GCA_907173295.1). Classification (NCBI taxonomy): domain Eukaryota; kingdom Viridiplantae; phylum Streptophyta; class Magnoliopsida; order Fagales; family Fagaceae; genus Fagus; species Fagus sylvatica. Next base: position 5,495,032 of record OU015762.1, read on the forward strand.
GTTTCTATGTTCTCTAAGGTTCAGAATAATAACTGGTTAGCCTCCTTTATGTTGAATAACCAATGAAGAACTTGCCTGAAAGTTTACAAAGAAATATTCAATGACTAAGACCTTGGTCTTTTTTGTTCTATACTGCTAATTGACATTTATGGAAATGAAGGTACCATAACATACACAAAAATTTTATTTTATAGATAATGAAGGTAATATAACATACACTAAACTAAAGAAAGAAACTTTGAAAATGAAAACATATTAGAATTCATCATAAATTTCTAGTAGTTATCTCTAACTTGCTGTTATTTCAAAAGATGAATGAGATCCAAGAAAGGTGCACTGACACTTTTATTTACATGAACTCAAAAGAAAAGCTGATTAGTTGTTTGCCCTCTGAGACCAGAATGCCTTCTTTCCGCACTCTGTAAGTTCACTGGAGATTGGGCCACAATGCTGAGCAGACCATAAAATAGGCAGTGGAGAGGAAGATGGAAAGGAAAATGAAAAAGACAGATTAAACAGTCAGCAAATAAGTTATGACTTAAAAATTCTACCAGATCTATCATGATATCATCAGCAATGGATTTTACTTTCCACTGAAACACAATCAGGTGAATCATCTCGCCATACTAAAATCAACATAATTCCATATCAAACGAGTAGAAATATGAAGCCAAAGTTTCCTATCTCCATCTAAATCTCATATCTGTCCTATAATAAGAGTTTGTTTTGAAAAAACACTCTGCATATTCAGCAAGATATAAATTCAGGTTCTTGAGTGTTGTTTTCAATATTATACCTTGTGTTTGGGGGTATATCCCTACAAATAGGCTGCTTTGTTTCATTCAATATCTGCAACAAAGTCCCTCCTATTAATATACATTTACTGAATGGAACCATTAAATAAGTTAAAATTGATGGCTCAGGTAGTATATATTGGAAGGGTTTAATCTGTGCCCACAGGTACTCAGGTAGTATAGTGGGAGGGTTTAATCTGTTCACGAATACTCAACAAGTAAAGAAGTATTATAAATATAGATAAAATAACTGAACAGGAATCTAACTTTTTATAAAGGGCATGTGCAAACTAGTATGGTGGCTCTTTTTTTATAGGTCCATTGTGAAATTCTTGAAAGCGGACATGAGAGCTTTGAGAGTAAAACCACAATCAATTAAAACCTTTATCCCAAAGAGCGTAATTCAGTTAATGTGTCTTCCTTACTGATCAACTCTTGTATTTCTCTATAGTTGACAATGTTAAGAAAGCATGACAAACTTTTTATTACCTGATCCCCAAATTTAGCTAATGAGATCATCTCCGCAAGAATCCAATAAATCAATGTAATGCTGGCAACTACCTCACTTTACATCCAACTGTCAATCATCAACTGAAAATTTGATATGAAATTAAGTTAGATATAACTACAAACCAAAGCTAAAATTTATGTGATTTCACCTATCAAGAAAAATTCTGAAAGAGAAAAAAAAAAAAATGATGACGGTCTTACTAGATAGTAAATTACAGTAATCACTGTAGTGATAGATCTTAAAGCTATGATTTCAAGCACAATGCATAATGTTGTACAAATGATTCTTTAAGTCAAGATTATATTATGGCTGAAATTAAAGTTTCAAAGCCCATTAGTCAAACTGGTTGCAAGTCAACCGCATCCATAACTATATTTTGTAAACTCGTAAGCTTGATAGGGCTCTTTTTTTTAACCCAGCCAAAAAACAGAAAAACAAAATTTCATTAGTATATACAATTTTTAACATAAAAGTTGCATAAAAGAGAAGACTAGGCTATGTGCATCAAAGAGCAAGTTGCAGAACTCACAAGCTGGCGAGCATTGGTCAGAATTGGCCTATGGGACTTGATGAAACCACAGCCTAGAAAATCGCAAAAGCAGCACAGCCAGCAGTGTCTTCCTTAACACCTTGTATCTCCCAGCTTGGTGTTTGTTTTCCACAACAAAGGCTACAAACCTCAGAGCTACTGGTAAGTACAAATGCGGCCCCCTTGCCTTTCTTAAGTACAAAGGAAAAGGCTTCACAAATTGTCTGACAAAGGGATAGAGATTTCTTCTAAGGCATCCTACAACAATTTGATTCCCCATTCGATCTTTACATAGAAAGCCAGCACCTCACCAGTGAATCTATCTTTTGGTACCAACTTCCACTAAAATTAGCACTTGCCACTCTTAACAATCAACAAAACGTGTCCATTTGCACACAAGTGCTTTACATCTTCTTATAGAATGATTCCCAGCCATTGCTTCTAGACAGATTATGACCAAGTGCGTGTAGTAGTTAAGAGCTTGAGAAGCATTGACAGCCTTCCCTTCAAGCTTGGACATTTTCCTGCATTTTCCAAATAGCCCTAAGAGTAGCTGCAATATAAACAATAATAGAAGAAAAAATATCAGCATCCATAGAGCATTCTCCACCCCAATAGAGAGCCAATTAATAACAGAATTTGATTCAATAAATTCATATCTAACAGTGAGATCATATCTAAACTTAAGTGCTCTTGCAGTCTAATGAAATGTTCAAGATCAGCATAAGTAATGGAACGGTAAAGATCATTATTACATTCTAATATAAGGGTGGTACACATTTTAATGAAACTATATTTCACTTCATACCATAACTGCTTTGGAAAATGAAATATCTGCCCATCTAGCATACAGGTGACAATGCTTCGATCATCTGTGCAAGGCATAATCTCTGGTTGACATTCCACTCAGGCTGCCATTCTATGCATACCCACTGATCATCATATTCCACCCAGGCTTCCACTCAGTAAAGAAGGATTATAAGTATTAAAAGATGAGACTAGTAAAGAATCTGAACATAAATCAGCTTTATGTGGAGGGGATGTGCAAACTGAGGAATATTTGAGAATTACTGAACCCACCTCCCTTCTCCTTATTGCGTTTCTTTCATAGGTCTATTGTGAAATTGCTGAAAATGGACATGAACTCTGAGAGGAAAAAAAAAAATGCAATCAAAATTAAACCCTTTATCCCATGGAATGGAATTCAATCAGTGTGTCTTCCCTATTGATCAACTTTTGTATTCCAAATAACCTTCATAGTTAATAATGATAAGATGCTATGACAAAAAAAAATAATTATTACCTGATCCCCAAATTTTGCTAATGTGATCATCTTTGCAAGAATCCAATAAATCAATGTAATGCTGGGTAGTTAGCCCATTCTGAATCCAACGCTCAATCAAAAAGAAGCTGAAAATTTGAAATGAAATCAAGTTAGATAAAACTACAAAGGAAAGGCTGAAATTTCTGTGCCCACACTATTAAGAAAAAATTTTAAGGATAAAAATAATGATGATGCTCTTACTAGATAGTAAATTACTGAGCTCACCATAATGGTAGATCTTAAAGCTGTGGTTTCAAGAACAATGTCTAATGATGTCTAAATGATTCTTTAAGCCAAGATTATTTGATGGCTGAAACTAAAGTCTGAAAAAACAATTTTCAACACATTACTGGTTGCACATCAACTGCATCCCTAACTATATTGTGTAAACTGACAACTTTGATAGGGCTGTAAACTGGTCCATTTTTTTTTTATACCATAACAAAAATACAAAAGAGACAGGGTACAAAACAAAACGAAAGGTTAGATACAAACAGGACCAAAACAGAGCCCCTACCTATCAGCGGAGGACCGAAAGATGTTCATATAGCAGTTTCATGCCATCTTTGCATGGTGCCTAACTTGACAAAGAATTATGGGATCAATCCTTTTGAAGCCAACACCTCTCATGTTGGTTACTAGAGCTTGAAGGTCACCAATAATACCTGCACTCACTCAGTCCTGAATTTGTCTGTTTTCAACAAGTTTCTCAAGCTCTTTGCTGGTTGAGAGCGCAAAAACACTTTGAATTCCCATATGCTTCAAGATCCACAGAGCTTGTCTCAAAAGAAGGAAGGCAGTGCATTTGGAATTTTTGTCCCAGATAAAGCATCCAGCAGTAACAACAATACACATTCTGTCTTTGCAAAAGAAGCATGAACCTTTCCACCTTAATCTCTTAGATCCCATCACATCCAGCATAACTAGGAGTTGCCATCCCTGGTTGCCTCTAACTTGCCAAGTTTGAAGTACTTCCCTCAGGTTGATAACTTGGTCCTTCTTTAACGAGTAATCCTCCCTACAAAGCTGTTCCATTTCCTTACTATAATCAAGCATTGACACAACATTGATCTCACTACCTTCGGTGGCAGCTTTGTTTCTGAAAGCCCAAATCACCCACAGCCTGTAGTTGCAAAAGTGTAAAAGAGGTTAGTCCAAGTATCATTGTTGTTCTTTATTTCAGTAACCAGCTTAATGTCCAATCCATAATGGAATAATGGCGCAAAGGATTAAACAGATCCGATCTCAAGGTTAAATTTGAGCCAAACCAGACAGCCCTAGCTAGACTACAAATAATGAATAAATGATCAAGACTTGCACTTCCTTCTTTGCAAAGAGGGCATGAAGTCTCCAAGTCAATATGATTTTTTTTTTTTTTTGCAATATTTCCTTTACAGGAAGTGCTCCAGTCAAGATTTTCCAAAGGAAAATGAGTATTTTGACAATTTGACATGAAACTTTCGGACTAAACAAACAAATACTGAGTGAATGTGAACAAACTTGGTAATTCAACTGACAAATCTACAATTTTGCTTTTCCTTTGAAGTAATTTTCATTAGCCAATGAATTAGTTCTGTACCCAAGCTAGTTATCACAGAATAAGGCTTCATATGGCTCCTAATTGCTAAACTTCACCACAGACGTGAAACACAAAAAAGATGAAATTTTATCTCACCAGGGTACTTTCTAAATAGTCCCCAAAGAAATATACAAAAGCAATTCCTCTTAAGGATAAAGAATCTTCAACCAAAAACATGAAAATAATACATATAAATTGCTCGAAAATTTCATTGCCTCTAAACTAGAGCTAATTTATCACACCCATTACCTTGAATATGAATCCCACACCATATACATTACTTGCCCACAAAACCCACTTCGATAAACAATATCATAAACCTATTTGCGCACAAAACCCACTTTGAGGAACAATATAAATGCACAATCTGAAGCAGCACTCACCAAAGTTAAAACCAACACATTCATTGAAAAAAAAAAAAAAGAAAAACAGAAATTTCAATATAATTTAAAAAATTGCAAACTGTACCTCAAAATTTAGGAATTTATCTCCAATTTTTAGGAGTTGGGATTTCAGAAGCTAGGGTCTGTTGCAGCACTGCAAGAATTAGGTAGGGTTAGGGATCAGATTTTTAAAAATGGTATTGTATAAATATGCAGAGGGAGGGAATGTTGTACCTGGAAGGAGTAAATATGTTTACTTTTTCCTCTCTGTTTTACACTATTATTGCTGCTCCTCCTCCACCTCAAACACGGACCAGCCATCAATCTCAACGCTAGGGATGTTGGCGATCTTGTGCCACTCTCGCCCTTTGCCTTTCTTGCAGTGTTGTTTCAACAGAGGACAATCATAAATAAAAAGTTGTAGAAGCGAGGGAGGTAGGCCCTTCTCTGGGAGGAATTCGAGTTTAGGGCAATCGTAGATCGACAGATGTTGAAGAGCAGAGAGGTTTTGAAAGCCCTTCTCTGGGAGGAATTCGAGTTTAGGGCAATTGCAAATCACCAGTTGTTGAAGAGCAGAGAGGTTTTGAAAGCCCTTGGAGGATAGGAATACTATATTTGGAAGGTTCCAGATATCCAGGAAGGTGAGAGAGGTAGGCAACGTCATCATCATCTTCCCATCTTCCTCCTCAGAAGGAAACGACTGCCAATCCGGAAATCCAC
>OU015762.1:5500971-5561121 GCA_907173295.1 Fagus sylvatica
TGATAAAATCTCTTTTTCAACCTTATTCCGCATTGCCTTCTCGAATTGCTCCACAAATACTTTCAAAGTTGTAGAGCTATGTACATAACCATCAAAAAAGGCATTCATTGATTCCGAACGTTGGGTTGACGACATTCCCGCAAAGAAATTGGAATTGAGAAATGCAGGAACCCATCGCTCCCGTTCCTCATATAACTTGGCCAACCACTCATTCTCCTCAAGATGATGTAAAGTGATGGTATGATTCCATTTTTCTTCAAACTCTTCCACTGTCATTGAATCATGCACGGCTTTAAGCAAATAATGCTTTATATCTTGATAAGCTTCCAATCCAGCAAGCTTCACTGGCAACTTCATCGTAATATGCCAAATACACCAACGATGAACAGTTTCCGGAAAAACTATTTCAATGGCCCGCCGCATTGCTTGGCATTGGTCTGTGATAATGGCTTTTGGAGCAATGTCACACATACTTTGCAACCATTGCCTAAATACCCACACAAACGAATCCGTGTCTTCACTTGACAATAACCCACAACCAAGTATAATAGATTCACCATGATGATTAATTCCAATAAAAGGGGCGAATGGCATATCATACTTGTTTGTTAGATATGTGGTGTCGAACGTGATCACATCATTAAACGGATTCGTATGCTGCCCTACTCCTCGCATCAACCCAAAATACATTTCGCACACGTAACTCATCATCCAAATCCAATGCATGGTAGAAGTTAGAATTTTTAGCTTGCATTCTAACGAAGTAATCGTGCAAGGCTTGTCCGTCACCCTCCTTACACTTTAAACGACGTTCCTTTTCAAGAAAGTTGCGAACATCTCTTTGATTATACGTCATATTTTCATAACCCCCTGCTTCAACGACGGAAGCCTTAATACTACTATTTATCCTAACACCAGGCATTGTCATTAATCAAGAGTCTCCTTCTTGTATCCGTGCTTATATGCCGAAAAGCAGCAAAATGCCTAGATTTACTAGGACTCAACTCATGGTTATGATCCTCAATAAAACTCAATATCCTCCATTTTTTATCCGGTAATATCCATCGAAGCTTTGATCCCAGCTTCACACGCATTTTTTATCGTCGACCTCTTCTTGGAAGGATCATCAACCGAACTACTGTATTTTCCCTCTCGGTTACACTTCAAGTTTACATAAGAAGTCTCACTAAAGCCCTTCTTTTTTCTTGAATTCCTTGTCATTGTTGCAAATCCTTTCGAATAAGCATAATGCTTATAAAATTCAATGACTTGTTGAAGTGAATCAAACTCCATTCCAACCCTTGGTTCAATCACTGAATTCCTCACACTCTCAGGTGTATCCTCCTGCATGTTTCCCTCAACAGGCTGTGGTAAATCCTCCACAAAACTATTACTAGCACCAAAGGATCTAACACCATCCATCTCTTGTGTACTCATGACTGCAACAACCTATAAGCCAAATACCAAAGTTAATTATAACATGTAATGTAAACTCTACCAAATAATTTATCATGTACCAATAATGATATACAACCTAAACCTAAAGTATTACATTGTGACTAGTATCAATAACAGAAAACATTCAAACACACCAACACACACTCACTAAAATTATCATTAAAAAATAACAAGATATCATGAAGATGCAGATACACCCTTTTAACTGTTTTCATGTTCCATGTTCTGAAATGAAGCTATTTAGGACTTTTTTGGATTCTTGTACTGTTTCTCAATTGACAAGCTATGAACTTTATATCTTTTTGTAACTATTTTTTCATAACATCCATAGAAACCAACATGTACCAACAACCTATGTAACATCCTTAACATCCATAGAAAGTGTGGACAATTATCTTTAAGTTTGGACATTATTGTCCACATTTTTTGGTAAATGGTAATAACATGCAAGTGAACCCAGAACCAACATAGCAACAATTACATTTGAAAAAACCCATTATCATTAAAAAAATAACATGAAAAAACCCATTAAACATCTATAGCCATAATACAATAATCATGAATATTTTGCTAAACCTAAAACAAGCATAATTTTTTTTTTGTTTTTTTCATATTACACAAAAAAATATGTACAGATTATCACTAAAAATAAACTTAAATAATATACACAACTAACAAAAAAGAAAAAGAGGAAAAAAAAAAAAAGCATACCACGTGAACAGTGCAGTCAATGCACCAGTGCAATGGACCTCCAAAACTCCAAAACTCACGTTCAATGCTGCTCCAAATCTCAAATGTTGGTCTCTGTCTCTGCTCCAAATGGTGACTTTGTTTCAAGCTCAAGCTCAAGCTCAAGCTACAATGGCAGCAACACTGTTTTACAGAAAAAAGGTTTCTATGTTTAGGATTATTGTTTCATTATTATTGGCAAGAAATAATAACTACCAAAACTTCAAAAATCCAACCTTAAAACTGTCTTGATCTTCTCGGCTAAGTGTCTTTTTTTTTTTTACTTTCTGCTTGCTGTGGCTATGGAGGACGTGTGTTTCAGACTTCCACGGACATGCTGAAGAAGAAGAAGACAGGCGGGAAAAAAAAAGTGTGGGCCCTCTCACGTGCTTTGCCATGCCCCATTTTTAGCAAAATTTTTAGTGTGTTTGGCAACAAAGATAGTTGCATTCCTCATTAAAATAGCTGATTTTGCACTCATGGGACCCGCAGCACTGCTTGCTGCCGTGGCCCAGTTATATGCTGCCACATCCATGGTGTGAAAACACTGTTTCACACCATGGTGTGAACGTAGCAGCTTCCGTTTGTTTAAATAGCAATATGAGGTATCTAATACGTACCTTCAAAGAGTAAGAACTAATTAGCCAAAGTTACTCCTAGAATACACCTCATCAATCTTTGAAACAAAATAAATCACAATGTTCAACGTAGATTGGTTATATCTAGAACGTTTGGGGTAAGCTAAACAAAGTCTAATGTCAAATAAGCAAATAAGCAAATGGAGATTCAGCCAAAAAAAAAAAAAAATGGAGAATTTCCAAGACAGCACTAAATAAAATTTAAACATTCATTTGATTTGCAGATGTTGAAGAGTGCGTAGTTCTGAAAGTCCATAGGAATAAGTTTAATGTCAACAGGCTTGTGAAAGAGCAGCAACATTATAAAACATCCCTCAAGGAAAAAGAATTTCGCCACTGAATAGTTTGAGTTAATATTTCAAAGACTATAAGTTCCATCATTACCGTGATTTGAAGCTGTGAAGTAGGCTTAACAAGTCCTCTCATTAAAATACATGCTTAAAAGGAGGTAAAAGTTTGATAGGTAGTTTTTGATCCTTAGAACTGAGAAGGGAAATCGCAAAAGTCAAAAGAAAAAACGCTATGGCATTATGGAGTTTTTGCTTCCAAAAGCCTCTTATAGGAATTGCAAGTGCCTGTGGAGACAATCAAGATCAAATCAGTTAGCAAGGAAGTGGAGGCACTACACTATTCACCCAAGACCGAAAAAGATACAACAAAACAGAAAAAGCAGAGCAGTGGCATATATATATATATACTTAACATGAAATAAAGACAAGAAAAATATTTGTAATTACCAGACTTGCAAAATGAGTTGAATAGCTTTGTTGTTTCTATGTTCTCTAAGGTTCAGAATAATAACTGGTTAGCCTCCTTTATGTTGAATAACCAATGAAGAACTTGCCTGAAAGTTTACAAAGAAATATTCAATGACTAAGACCTTGGTCTTTTTTGTTCTATACTGCTAATTGACATTTATGGAAATGAAGGTACCATAACATACACAAAAATTTTATTTTATAGATAATGAAGGTAATATAACATACACTAAACTAAAGAAAGAAACTTTGAAAATGAAAACATATTAGAATTCATCATAAATTTCTAGTAGTTATCTCTAACTTGCTGTTATTTCAAAAGATGAATGAGATCCAAGAAAGGTGCACTGACACTTTTATTTACATGAACTCAAAAGAAAAGCTGATTAGTTGTTTGCCCTCTGAGACCAGAATGCCTTCTTTCCGCACTCTGTAAGTTCACTGGAGATTGGGCCACAATGCTGAGCAGACCATAAAATAGGCAGTGGAGAGGAAGATGGAAAGGAAAATGAAAAAGACAGATTAAACAGTCAGCAAATAAGTTATGACTTAAAAATTCTACCAGATCTATCATGATATCATCAGCAATGGATTTTACTTTCCACTGAAACACAATCAGGTGAATCATCTCGCCATACTAAAATCAACATAATTCCATATCAAACGAGTAGAAATATGAAGCCAAAGTTTCCTATCTCCATCTAAATCTCATATCTGTCCTATAATAAGAGTTTGTTTTGAAAAAACACTCTGCATATTCAGCAAGATATAAATTCAGGTTCTTGAGTGTTGTTTTCAATATTATACCTTGTGTTTGGGGGTATATCCCTACAAATAGGCTGCTTTGTTTCATTCAATATCTGCAACAAAGTCCCTCCTATTAATATACATTTACTGAATGGAACCATTAAATAAGTTAAAATTGATGGCTCAGGTAGTATATATTGGAAGGGTTTAATCTGTGCCCACAGGTACTCAGGTAGTATAGTGGGAGGGTTTAATCTGTTCACGAATACTCAACAAGTAAAGAAGTATTATAAATATAGATAAAATAACTGAACAGGAATCTAACTTTTTATAAAGGGCATGTGCAAACTAGTATGGTGGCTCTTTTTTTATAGGTCCATTGTGAAATTCTTGAAAGCGGACATGAGAGCTTTGAGAGTAAAACCACAATCAATTAAAACCTTTATCCCAAAGAGCGTAATTCAGTTAATGTGTCTTCCTTACTGATCAACTCTTGTATTTCTCTATAGTTGACAATGTTAAGAAAGCATGACAAACTTTTTATTACCTGATCCCCAAATTTAGCTAATGAGATCATCTCCGCAAGAATCCAATAAATCAATGTAATGCTGGCAACTACCTCACTTTACATCCAACTGTCAATCATCAACTGAAAATTTGATATGAAATTAAGTTAGATATAACTACAAACCAAAGCTAAAATTTATGTGATTTCACCTATCAAGAAAAATTCTGAAAGAGAAAAAAAAAAAAATGATGACGGTCTTACTAGATAGTAAATTACAGTAATCACTGTAGTGATAGATCTTAAAGCTATGATTTCAAGCACAATGCATAATGTTGTACAAATGATTCTTTAAATCAAGTTTATATTATGGCTGAAATTAAAGTTTCAAAGCCCATTAGTCAAACTGGTTGCAAGTCAACCGCATCCATAACTATATTTTGTAAACTCGTAAGCTTGATAGGGCTCTTTTTTTTAACCCAGCCAAAAAACAGAAAAACAAAATTTCATTAGTATATACAATTTTTAACATAAAAGTTGCATAAAAGAGAAGACTAGGCTATGTGCATCAAAGAGCAAGTTGCAGAACTCACAAGCTGGCGAGCATTGGTCAGAATTGGCCTATGGGACTTGATGAAACCACAGCCTAGAAAATCGCAAAAGCAGCACAGCCAGCAGTGTCTTCCTTAACACCTTGTATCTCCCAGCTTGGTGTTTGTTTTCCACAACAAAGGCTACAAACCTCAGAGCTACTGGTAAGTACAAATGCGGCCCCCTTGCCTTTCTTAAGTACAAAGGAAAAGGCTTCACAAATTGTCTGACAAAGGGATAGAGATTTCTTCTAAGGCATCCTACAACAATTTGATTCCCCATTCGATCTTTACATAGAAAGCCAGCACCTCACCAGTGAATCTATCTTTTGGTACCAACTTCCACTAAAATTAGCACTTGCCACTCTTAACAATCAACAAAACGTGTCCATTTGCACACAAGTGCTTTACATCTTCTTATAGAATGATTCCCAGCCATTGCTTCTAGACAGATTATGACCAAGTGCGTGTAGTAGTTAAGAGCTTGAGAAGCATTGACAGCCTTCCCTTCAAGCTTGGACATTTTCCTGCATTTTCCAAATAGCCCTAAGAGTAGCTGCAATATAAACAATAATAGAAGAAAAAATATCAGCATCCATAGAGCATTCTCCACCCCAATAGAGAGCCAATTAATAACAGAATTTGATTCAATAAATTCATATCTAACAGTGAGATCATATCTAAACTTAAGTGCTCTTGCAGTCTAATGAAATGTTCAAGATCAGCATAAGTAATGGAACGGTAAAGATCATTATTACATTCTAATATAAGGGTGGTACACATTTTAATGAAACTATATTTCACTTCATACCATAACTGCTTTGGAAAATGAAATATCTGCCCATCTAGCATACAGGTGACAATGCTTCGATCATCTGTGCAAGGCATAATCTCTGGTTGACATTCCACTCAGGCTGCCATTCTATGCATACCCACTGATCATCATATTCCACCCAGGCTTCCACTCAGTAAAGAAGGATTATAAGTATTAAAAGATGAGACTAGTAAAGAATCTGAACATAAATCAGCTTTATGTGGAGGGGATGTGCAAACTGAGGAATATTTGAGAATTACTGAACCCACCTCCCTTCTCCTTATTGCGTTTCTTTCATAGGTCTATTGTGAAATTGCTGAAAATGGACATGAACTCTGAGAGGAAAAAAAAAAATGCAATCAAAATTAAACCCTTTATCCCATGGAATGGAATTCAATCAGTGTGTCTTCCCTATTGATCAACTTTTGTATTCCAAATAACCTTCATAGTTAATAATGATAAGATGCTATGACAAAAAAAAATAATTATTACCTGATCCCCAAATTTTGCTAATGTGATCATCTTTGCAAGAATCCAATAAATCAATGTAATGCTGGGTAGTTAGCCCATTCTGAATCCAACGCTCAATCAAAAAGAAGCTGAAAATTTGAAATGAAATCAAGTTAGATAAAACTACAAAGGAAAGGCTGAAATTTCTGTGCCCACACTATTAAGAAAAAATTTTAAGGATAAAAATAATGATGATGCTCTTACTAGATAGTAAATTACTGAGCTCACCATAATGGTAGATCTTAAAGCTGTGGTTTCAAGAACAATGTCTAATGATGTCTAAATGATTCTTTAAGCCAAGATTATTTGATGGCTGAAACTAAAGTCTGAAAAAACAATTTTCAACACATTACTGGTTGCACATCAACTGCATCCCTAACTATATTGTGTAAACTGACAACTTTGATAGGGCTGTAAACTGGTCCATTTTTTTTTTATACCATAACAAAAATACAAAAGAGACAGGGTACAAAACAAAACGAAAGGTTAGATACAAACAGGACCAAAACAGAGCCCCTACCTATCAGCGGAGGACCGAAAGATGTTCATATAGCAGTTTCATGCCATCTTTGCATGGTGCCTAACTTGACAAAGAATTATGGGATCAATCCTTTTGAAGCCAACACCTCTCATGTTGGTTACTAGAGCTTGAAGGTCACCAATAATACCTGCACTCACTCAGTCCTGAATTTGTCTGTTTTCAACAAGTTTCTCAAGCTCTTTGCTGGTTGAGAGCGCAAAAACACTTTGAATTCCCATATGCTTCAAGATCCACAGAGCTTGTCTCAAAAGAAGGAAGGCAGTGCATTTGGAATTTTTGTCCCAGATAAAGCATCCAGCAGTAACAACAATACACATTCTGTCTTTGCAAAAGAAGCATGAACCTTTCCACCTTAATCTCTTAGATCCCATCACATCCAGCATAACTAGGAGTTGCCATCCCTGGTTGCCTCTAACTTGCCAAGTTTGAAGTACTTCCCTCAGGTTGATAACTTGGTCCTTCTTTAACGAGTAATCCTCCCTACAAAGCTGTTCCATTTCCTTACTATAATCAAGCATTGACACAACATTGATCTCACTACCTTCGGTGGCAGCTTTGTTTCTGAAAGCCCAAATCACCCACAGCCTGTAGTTGCAAAAGTGTAAAAGAGGTTAGTCCAAGTATCATTGTTGTTCTTTATTTCAGTAACCAGCTTAATGTCCAATCCATAATGGAATAATGGCGCAAAGGATTAAACAGATCCGATCTCAAGGTTAAATTTGAGCCAAACCAGACAGCCCTAGCTAGACTACAAATAATGAATAAATGATCAAGACTTGCACTTCCTTCTTTGCAAAGAGGGCATGAAGTCTCCAAGTCAATATGATTTTTTTTTTTTGCAATATTTCCTTTACAGGAAGTGCTCCAGTCAAGATTTTCCAAAGGAAAATGAGTATTTTGACAATTTGACATGAAACTTTCGGACTAAACAAACAAATACTGAGTGAATGTGAACAAACTTGGTAATTCAACTGACAAATCTACAATTTTGCTTTTCCTTTGAAGTAATTTTCATTAGCCAATGAATTAGTTCTGTACCCAAGCTAGTTATCACAGAATAAGGCTTCATATGGCTCCTAATTGCTAAACTTCACCACAGACGTGAAACACAAAAAAGATGAAATTTTATCTCACCAGGGTACTTTCTAAATAGTCCCCAAAGAAATATACAAAAGCAATTCCTCTTAAGGATAAAGAATCTTCAACCAAAAACATGAAAATAATACATATAAATTGCTCGAAAATTTCATTGCCTCTAAACTAGAGCTAATTTATCACACCCATTACCTTGAATATGAATCCCACACCATATACATTACTTGCCCACAAAACCCACTTCGATAAACAATATCATAAACCTATTTGCGCACAAAACCCACTTTGAGGAACAATATAAATGCACAATCTGAAGCAGTACTCACCAAAGTTAAAACCAACACATTCATTGAAAAAAAAAAAAAGAAAAACAGAAATTTCAATATAATTTAAAAAATTGCAAACTGTACCTCAAAATTTAGGAATTTATCTCCAATTTTTAGGAGTTGGGATTTCAGAAGCTAGGGTCTGTTGCAGCACTGCAAGAATTAGGTAGGGTTAGGGATCAGATTTTTAAAAATGGTATTGTATAAATATGCAGAGGGAGGGAATGTTGTACCTGGAAGGAGTAAATATGTTTACTTTTTCCTCTCTGTTTTACACTATTATTGCTGCTCCTCCTCCACCTCAAACACGGACCAGCCATCAATCTCAACGCTAGGGATGTTGGCGATCTTGTGCCACTCTCGCCCTTTGCCTTTCTTGCAGTGTTGTTTCAACAGAGGACAATCATAAATAAAAAGTTGTAGAAGCGAGGGAGGTAGGCCCTTCTCTGGGAGGAATTCGAGTTTAGGGCAATCGTAGATCGACAGATGTTGAAGAGCAGAGAGGTTTTGAAAGCCCTTCTCTGGGAGGAATTCGAGTTTAGGGCAATTGCAAATCACCAGTTGTTGAAGAGCAGAGAGGTTTTGAAAGCCCTTGGAGGATAGGAATACTATATTTGGAAGGTTCCAGATATCCAGGAAGGTGAGAGAGGTAGGCAACGTCATCATCATCTTCCCATCTTCCTCCTCAGAAGGAAACGACTGCCAATCCGGAAATCCACCTTCAATGTAGAGCAATGTAAGAGACGTGAGTCTGTGCAATCCCCACTCAAATACTTGCTTACAGATATTCACCCCTTTCAAATAAAGTGATGTTAGGTTGGTGGGGTAACCCTCTTCCGGAAAGGATATGATGCTTCCACAACCCTCCATTCTTAAATCATGAAGAGAGGTGAGGTTGTGCATGCGGTTGGGCAAGGCCTCGAGTTTCTCACAATCTCTGATATAAAGCTCTCTCAGGCTGGTGGGGAGCAACCCTCCATCCGGGAAGGAAACAAGACTAGAACACTCCCATATATTCATCTGATTGAGGTGGCAGAGTTTGTGTAGGCCCTCCGGTAAGGATTTAAGCTTTTCACAACAGCAGATTTCAAGACCTTCAAGAGACACATTATTGTGTAACTTGTCTGTTACTGACTCCAGCTTTTTACAAGACCAGATTTTAAGGTGTTTGAGTGCTGTAGGTAACTGGCCGCTTGATGATAAGGATATCAGCTCTGAGCATGAATAAATCTTAAGGATTTTAATCGTGGCAGGTAGGTCGCCTCTTGATGATAAGCATTTTAGAGATGGACAATCCGAAATCTCCAACTGCTCAAGAAAAGATGTATTAAGATTCTCGTTGTTCGTCAATAAAGAAGAAGAAGAAGAAGAAGGAGCCTCTCCCTCGTCTACCACCAATTGCAAATTCTTACAATATCTTATCTCTAGCCTTTTCAAACTTGAAGGTAGATGGCCTCTTAAGATGAATGTCAAAGAATTACATTTCTCAATAGTTGCGTATTCCAAACATGTACAATTGGACATTGGTAAGGAATGCAGAGCACTACACCCTTCAATTTTCAGTGTCCTTATCGTAGACATCAAGTTGACGGTGATGAGACTTGGGCAGGATCGGATATCTAGCATTACAAGAAACATGAGCCTGTCTTGCCACATAGAAGTCAGCTCTTTACAATCATCTATCTTCAGATTTTCTACCTTCACTAACCCATGCATGAACTCCTCTGTCAAGCTTTTTAGATCTGGAAAAGAAAAAACAATTGACTTTAGCGAGCATAACTCAACCGTGTTTCTACGCACCACCTCTTTGCATCCAACAATTTCTAATTCATGAAGCATTGGAAGGCTTGGAATTGAAACAACCAATTCCTCACATTTACGAACACACAATTTTTCCAATAATGGGTGACGGTGGGGCAGTTTTCCTTCCAATTTAGGGCAACAAGATATAGAAAGATCACGCAAGCGAGCGAATTCTTCATTCTCATCTCCGCTAGGAACCCAATCTTTCCATTCTTGCATATCCTCAAAGCGAAGTGTCTCCAAAGATTGAAAAGGTTTCAAGCCACTTCCCCCATAAAACTCAGGACCAACGCTTTGCACCTTAGACATTCCTATAATGACAAGGTTTTTCAAAGATGGTAATTGTCCAATTGCAGGTAATGATGTGCATTTTCTACATCTCTCAATTCTTAGGTGCACCATATTAGAAAACGAAGAATGTCCTAACCAAGTTGGGAATTTCTCACCAACATAGCCATCAATTGAAAGTTCTTTCACCGTTGTCCAAGGGCGTAGCACATCAAGAACATCTATCGCAACTCTTGCATCTAGTAAATCATCATTTGCATACTCCCATTTCATCACCAATGCATCTAAATTCTTCTTACCATTTAAGTTGGCCCTTCTTGCATCCTCAGCATCAAGCACATTCTCCAGTCTTGAAATGCAAAGTTTTCCCTGAAGAAACTTCAAGTTCATCAAGTCTCCTATCTTAGATCTAGTATCTTTCCCCACAACAAAATTAGATAGTGTTTGTAGGCTCTTTAATTCTTTTATTCCCACCGGCATCTCTCTAATTGAATTCACATCTGTAATATCCAAATGTCGAAGATTTACTAGATTCCCAATTTTCTCCGGTAACTTAATGAGACGAGAACAACCTTTCAATATCAATGTCTGCAAGTTGTATAAAGAACTTGTTGATTCTGGTAAACTTCTAATCTTAGCATGAGAAAGGTTTAAGTATCTTAGATGTTTCAAATTACCAATTGAATCTGGTAGCTCAACGATTTCATATCCACATAAAGATAATACCCTTAAGTATCTTAATTTTGGCAATAAACAACTAGGGACATGATTTGTTAAATAGTTGCCACCCCACTCTTTCATTGGTAGCGGCAGGAAGGTCCTTATATGCATATCTTCGGGGAAGTCTTCAAACTTTTTTATGCCATCAAGCCAATATTGAATGTAAGAGAAATGTCGTACCCTTGTAGATATCTTGGATTGTTTAATACAACCCAATTTATCCTCCAACCTATAGCACAAGTCTCCCACTGCCCATTCAGCTAGATCATTGATGAGATCATGCATGACAAAGAGTGATTCATCGCTGCTTGATTGTTGAAAAAACGATCTCCGATGTAGATCACCAAAATACTCACCACCAAGTTTTTCCATAGACTTGTTTCCTTCTGTCTCTTGAACCAAACCTTCTGCCATCCATAACAAGACTAGCTCTTTCTCCTCAAATTCATAATCCTTTGGGAATAGTGAACAATAAGCAAAACACCGCTTTAAATGTGAAGGGAGATATAAATAGCTCAATTTAAGAGTTGGAAGAACATCACTATTCTTTTCTGCCATATCCCATATCTTGCTATTTAGCACATATTCCCACTCATTACGGTTGTGTATAGTGCGTAGAAGGCCACCAAGGGCTTTTGCTGCTAATGGCAAGCCCTTACATCTCTCTAAAATTTTTCGTTCAAGTTCTGGATGCGCAATGAAATCTGTTGCCCCTAATGCGTGTTGGAATACAAGTAAACAAGCATCATTTGACAACTCTTTCAACTCGTAAGGTTTAGAACTGCTCACTGTTGATGAAACATGATCACTCCGAGTTGTGATGACAATTTTACTTCCTAGAGCCCCAAATTCAAAAGGCTTGCGTAGGGTTGTCCAATCAACGTAGTTTTCATTCCAAACGTCATCCAAAATGAGGAGAAACTTCTTGTCAGATAATTGCTCCTTCAATTTGTGTTGAAGTAGATTTAAATCATTATCATTGTTGGTCTCTTTAGTGACATCTTGTAGAATTTCTTTCGTCACCCTTACAATGTCAAAATCATCAGAAACACAGACCCATCCTTTCAAATCAAAACAATGGCTCACATCTTCGTCATTGTAGACAAGTTGGGCGAGAGTTGTCTTACCCAATCCCCCCATACCAAGTATGGGAATCACTGGGGGGAATTCAGCATCGCTCGATTCACTGCTCAGCAACAACTTAACAATAGCCTTTTTATCTTCATCCCTACCATACATTTGATCTTTATTCACCAAAGAAGTCGCAGGAAATCTTGAACGAACCTTTGTTTTAGTCCTTCCCTCAACATAGTCTCTCAATTGCAAATCATTCTTCTGTGTCACGATTTCTTGCAATCTTGTATTGATCTCTTTAATCTTGGACCGCATATTGGCATCAAACATAATAGAAGTTGGTGTCAAACCCACACAACAAGTAGGGATGAACTTCCGTACCTTACTTGTGCTTGGTTCTGCATTGACCAACTTACGTCGCAAAGCTTCAGTAGCAAACTCGTCCAAGATGTCGTCTGCATCATAAGCCAAGTCTTCCAGCTCATCCAGCCACTTCTTCACGAACTTGCTTGTCACCTGCTTCTCTTCTGCATCATCCAGAACTGCACAGATCATCGGCAACATTGTCTTCCACTTCTTGAGGTCAGCATCAACTTGCTCTTGCTTAAAGATCTTCAACAAATCAGGGGATGTTAACTTGTCAAACAACACTTGAAAGAAAGCAGACAGAGCAGCCTCTCCAATGATGGACATGGTTTGCTCATAGGAACAAAGGAAATATTGAGAAATGAAGTAAGCAAAGAGATACTCCACAGAAAATTGAGTTAGGATCACTGAAGAGCTTTACTGTATTCTGTGAAAGTTCAAGAAATGACTTTTCTTCATCATACGCGGTTTCAAAAGCATAAAGAGACATAAAGTTACATGTATAATGACATAAAGGAGGAAAGATACAAAATGGAGCATGCCAAGATTGACTGCATTATTGGTAGCTTTAATAATGCTCAAGACTTTTTGTAAGGCAACCATCAATAATTCCACCTTATGGAATCTCCTAGTGATTAAGTTGCTTAATGTGTCGGTAGGAAGTTTCCCAGCATCAATTAAAAGTTTAAAACAATGGATATACAGAAACTTTATCATTACCACAAATAGACTAGAAGTGAAACTTCAATGAAATTCATAACTATATTTTAATTACACTCTAATTTTGTATCAATTGTTATCCCAAATTAAATTTAAAATGCTTTAAGTTTGTATTAAGTGTCTTTACAATTTAAAGTACTTTTAGCTCATTTAAAAGTATTTTCATCCCATTTAAAAGTTACTTTCAACTCATTTAAAGTTAATCTAGATTTTACCAAAACTTATTATTAATTGAAGTATAAATTTCAATGACAAATTTTATCACGTAAAAAATTGGTTATTCTTCTTCAATATATTTTCATAATAACTTAATTAATTGTATCACAATAACAAAATTTACTTTAAGAAATAAAAACTAAGTATTTAAATGGGTTAACAATCTACCTTTTAAAAAAAATTAAAATAGTTCAATTAAAAATAAACAATTTGCCTACTCTACCAAATCTTATGCTTAGCACAATATATTTTCAAGTGTTGAAAAAAATTAATAAACCAACATCAATAGTGTTAACCTTAAGTATTTAATATATATATATATATATATTATATTATATATATATATATATATATATATATTTATTATGCCTATCCTTAAATCTTAAATGCATTTATGTGTATGCAAGGAGTTTTACAAGTTACTAAATGTTTTTTTTAATGCAATTATCAATACTAACATTATACCTATATATGCATGCTTCTATGAAACCGGGGGGAAAACGCACGATAGGCCGTTTTTAAAAAGAAATTCGCAAAAAAAAACTGTTTGAAGACTATTAAGGGATACAGCCTCGTCTCTCCTAGAGACGAGTTCCACTCAAAAACTGCCCCGTGGCATTTTCCTTGGTTTTTCGTGGCATCCTGACCTGGCAGTAAATTGCCTGCTGGAACTCATCTCTTGTAGAGACGAGTTGCAAGCTTATGCTTTAAATTCCCTCGTTTTGGCGCGAATACTGTTACTGTTACTGAGATTGTGAGATATTATTAAAAGGGGAAAAAAATTTTGGCTTGAACTCGTCTCTGGTAGAGACGAGTTGCATTGAAATGGGCTCCTGTTGGCTGGAACTCGTCTCTACCAGAGACGAGTTCCATTGAAAATGGGAGCTAACATTATTTAAAAAAAAAACATTCATTCAAAATGGAACAAATGTTAGATATTTAAAGAAAAAAAAAAATCTGGCTGGAACTCGTCTCTGCTAAAGACGAGTTCCGTTGAAGCTTATTATTAAAAAATAATTTGGCTGAAACTTATTATTTAAAAAAAAAATAATAATTTGGCTGTGTTTATAAAAAATAATTTTGCTGAAACTCGTCTCTAGGAGAGACGAGTTCCATAGAAATATGCACTACAGCTAAGAGAACCGGTGGCCATAAATGAAAAAAAACTGGAACTCGTCTTTACACTTAAAACATATTCTTATCTTTCTTCATCGTTCTTTCACTTTTCCAACATCAGTTCACTTTTCCAACCAACATCATTGATCAATTAAAAGGTAAAAACAATATAAATTTTGTCTTTGCTGTATCATTTTTTTTATTTATATGTTGTTTAAAGTTAGTATCATTATTAGCTTATAAACGTTTTTTGCGTGGGTGTTGAACATTATTCCTTTGGTAAACATGAAGCATCTCTGTATTTCTTGCATAACGTGAAGTATGTTTGATTGAACATGAAGTAACAAGCTGTAAAGTGAAGATGTGAAGTGTTTGAATGATCCAGTCGACTGAATCAGTGGTCCAGTCGACTGGATCAGTCAGAAAATTCCCAGACACTACGATCCAGTCTACTGGACCATCAATCCAGGCGACTGGATCAGTCAGAAAATTCCCAGGCACTACATCCAGTCTACTGGACCATCAATCCAGGCGACTGGATCAGCCAAATACATGTCATCCAGTCTACTGGATTGGTGTTTCAGTAGACTGGATTGAACAAGTACTCCAGACTTCCCAAATCTTCTTGGAGATGTCTACTGGATATTACAACCATTTTTATATAATATGTTATGTAACATTTGGATATGAAATATTACCATTATCATGTTATTACTTGTTTTTTTTATGTGACTAACTAATTGTAAACTACATTTAAATTAAATAGGTTTGCATATGGCGCCAACTATGTATATTGTCTATCTTCGCTTCAATGGGGAGATTATTTATGGTCAAAATGGAGCTGAGTATCAAGGGTCGCAAATGAAGTTCATCCGGGTTCATCGTGGGATTAGTTTTGTCGAATTGGAAACGAAGATATTCAATGCACTACAATTGGACAATCAATCTCATCGTATAACAGTTACATACCGTTGTCCTCAGGAGGTGATTTCACCTCACATTAATTACATGACTCTATTGATAACAGACGACGACGGTGTTAATCTCATGTTTGACATGTTAGATGCAACGCCTGAATTAAAAGGTATTGAGTTATATATAAGTGTGGAGGATTGTGTTGGTGAAGGTGTTGAGCCTCTTACACAAGATGATGGGGATGGATTAGTAGCGGAAGATTGTGTTGGTGAAGATGTACAACAAATGACTGTGCATGATACTGCTCCTTCTACACAACCCTCTACAGTTGGAAGGTGTACACCACAATTACATGAGATACGAACATCGGTGGAGGATTGTGGTCCCAGCACTCGACATGAGTATGTTCCATACGAGGTAAACCCTTTACCTGGAGTGCATGATACGATGATGTTGGAATGTACTGCTGATGATGAAGAAGAAAACGCTGATTATGATAATGATTCGTATTTTGATGATGATGATAATGATTTGTATTTTGATGATGATGATGATGATGATGATGATGATGCTGATGATGATGATGAGACAACTGATGTTCATAATGACGAAGTTGATGATGTGGTCCCTAGCCTCAAACCCAAATCCTCATCGTTTACTACAAACACATGGGATAATATAAATGACACTTCCTTCAATGATGAGGTGACACCACTCGATAGTTGGGATAAAAAGCAAGAGTTGAGAAAATGGTTGTTTTTCAAGAGTAAAATTGAGGTTCAGTATGCATTGAAGGTGTACTCTTCACGCGTCAATCAAGAATATAAAGTGAAGGAGTCAAACAAAAGAAAATTACATGTATGTTGCAAGAATGGGTGTTCATGGAGAATGCGGGCATGCATGCGTAGTACACATGGATTTTGGGAGATTACAAAATACAATGGTCCCCACACTTGTAGACACCCCAACATCCGTAAAGATGGCAAGGTATTTGATTCAAATTTTATTGAAAGAGAAGTGAGGAGCTATGTAGCCAATGACCAAACTATTTCAGTGAAATCGTTGCGGCATCACATGTGTACACAATTTGGCCATAAAATTTCTTACTACAAGGTGTGGGATGCCAAGCAGAAGGCAATTGCTAACATATTTGGGGATTGGGGGGAGTCTTATCAGTTGTTACCGAAGTTTATGAAAGCACTAATCGACTCAAATCCGGGTACACAAGTGGAATGGAAGACATATTGGAGTGAAGATGCAGGTTGTGCTATATTTGAGAGTGTATTTTGGGCTTTTGGTCCTTCAATTCAGGGGTTCGTGCATTGCAGACCAGTTGTCTCTATTGATGCAACACATTTGTATGGAAAATATGAAGGGAAGTTGATGATTGCCATGGCAACTGATGCGAACAATGGGATTTATCCACTTGCCTTTGCGGTTACGGAAAAAGAGTCGAAGAATACATGGCGTTGGTTTTTGCGTTTCCTAAAGAAACATGTCACAAAAAATAGAGAACTTTGCATCATATCAGACAGACATAAGGGTATCCTGAATGCAATGAAGTGGAGTAAATTGCAGCCTCTAAATGCATATCATCGATTTTGCATCCGACATTTAGTCAGCAACTTCAACACACGATTTCATGACAAACGGTTGAAGAACATGATACAGAGAGCAGGTGAACACAACCAGCTAAGAAAATTCAATGCAACAATGGACTCTATTAGACAGTATAATAAAGATGCTGCTGACATACTGGACAAAGAGACAGATGTTGAAAAGTGGACATTAGCAAAAGATGGTGGACGGCGCTATGGGGCAATGACCACGAATTTGTCTGAGTGCTTCAATGGTGTTCTGAAAGGTGCACGCAACTTACCCATTACTGCAATGGTAGAATTCATTTATTTCAAGCTTGTGCATTATTTTAATGATCGCCGAGTTAAAACTCAAGCTCAATTGAGTTCTGGTCAAGCGTTCAGTACACATGCCATGGAAATCTTTCAGAAGTGGAGTGAGAAGGCAAGTTTGCATCACGTAATAGAGTTTAATAGGGAGGAAGGAACTTTTCAAATCCAAACACAACCTAGTCTAACCAGTATGAATAAGGGGAACCATAGACATGTGGTGAAATTGGGTAATAGAACATGCAGTTGTGGGAAATGGCAAGCGTATCATATCCCTTGTTCACATGTAATTGCAGCTTGCGCTAGTCAGCACATCAATGTGTACCAATATATTGATCCATTTTATAGTCTGACGGAAATGCTAGCTTCCTATCAACCACACTTTGAACCGATGAAAGATGCCCCGTATTGGGAGGAGGACCCTAACTTCCCTATGTTGCGACCTGACCCAAGATTGCTTCGACAACGTGGTCGTCCAAAGTCAACAAGAATTCGGAATGAGATGGATTGGAGGGAGAATCAACATAAGCAGAGTTGTGGATTGTGTAATCAAGAGGGGCATAATCGCAAAAAATGTCCTAATGCAATTTCAAATCAAGAAGTGGTGTTGCCTCAAAGTTGGTAAGTGGTTTTGAATATTATACTTGTATTGATCCATTACGTCTTTTAATTATGTTCTCTCAATATTTTGGCTTATGCTTTTCTATTTCTATATTGTTATGTGTAATACCTGTGGAGCCCAAACAAGATATTATTCTCTGAGAATTGACGTCTCTCTTTTGGTTGCATGAAGGAATGTATAATAATATTATTCTCTCGTCTCTACTAGAAGATGATTTTTTGTATCCATTACGCTTTTGTAATTGTATATGTGCTTGTAATCATGTGAAATGCTAGTATTTGATGGGGGTGCTATTAGGTTTTTTTAATTTTAAATTTTGGAATGGCTGGGAACTGCAGAATTCAAAACAAGGGCATTCCAGTCGACTGGATTTGGAAGTCCAGGCGACTGGATTATACCAGACCTTAATGATCCAGTCGACTATATTGGTGTACCAGTCGACTGGATCAGACAGAAAGTCCTGGGGGTGTGGTTTCAGTCGACTGGGCCATTTTTTAGCCACCTGGATCAAGGATGCAGTCGCCTGGATCCCTGATGCAGTCGACTGCATCCATATTTTTTCAACCTTTAACTAATTTCGTCTGTACACAAAAACCGTGACCATCTGAAATGATTTCTTCTTCCCTTTAATAAAATAATCTAATAAAATCCTTGGGAACGTGACATTCACATGTTTGATTTATTCTTATAAATAATATAGAAATGATTTCTTCTTCCCTTTTTTTATTTTTTTATTTTATTTTTGGACACACTATCAACTAGTATATGCAGTTGCCTAGTTGGACAGAAAACAGCTTTTACACAAAGCCAACTGATTATTTGATTTTTAGGAGGTTAGTGGGTCCCACCAAGCAACTTATATATATATATATATATATATATATATATATATATATATATATATATATTAATCAGTAATTACAAACCAAAAAAAAAAAAACAGAAGAAAAATAAAATAATTATAAAATTAGCATCATTAACAAAATTGGTTGGTATGTTTTGGATTTACTACTAACAAAGTTAATGAGAATTTGATGTGGAGGCTTTGCTTCTTTGCTTGCTTTTAATTATAATCTTTGTACAAAGACACCAATCTCGCCCAACCGTGATTGCTCTTTTTCACCACAATGACCATTCATCCATGTTACCAAATAGCATGCTTGCATCACATTGAAAATAAGAGAACTAAGGACAAAGAAAGAAAAAAGCACAAAGATGAATACAAGATTGATAACACTAATTAAGCACAAATTCAACACTGTTTAAACACTAACAACATAGTAAAACCATTCAGTTTGACATAATGGTACAATCACAACCTAATAACTAGATGCCCTCAGCATCATCAAAAACAAAAACTCAAATACAAATAACTAGATGCCCTCAGCATCATCAAAAACAAAAGCTCCATCAAAGACAAATAACTAGATGCCCTGATTAATCAAACGCTCATTGATTTCCTCCATGGATGTTTCCAAAGTACCAAAGTGCTCATCATAAGTGGAGAATCTTTTAGTCACCATAGTTGAGAAGTTGTCGATGCTTGTTTGCATATTTCCTATGCTTGTTTGAATATTTCCCATGCTAGTGGCCAAAGAGTCCAAACGTCCAAGCACGAGTTGGAAGTTGTCCTCATTGATACGAGAGGAGCTAGAAGGTGCGCTTGGAGGCTCTTGATCCTCTTGCATTGGTTCTTCATTCCCTGCAGCTTCAGCTTCAGCTTCATCCATTTGTGCTTCTTCACCCACTTGTTCCATCACAGGTGCATTTTTCTTAACCCAAGTGTCATCCTTAAACTCATACCTCATTTGTCTCATGGTAGTTTCTCCATAAACATCCTTCTGACTTACGTCTCGAGTCTCTTTTTCACCACTAAAATCTACTCCAAAATGATTAAGAATAGTAGTGATCTGGAGACCATATGGGAGGGCGCCATTCTTCTTGTTGACACAAGTCTCCATGTGCCAACCAATATAGAATGCAAGATCAAGTTTGACCTTGTTGAGAATAGCCCACATTATGAAAAGGTCTAGATAGGAAGTGTATTCGTATGAACCACTCCTAGGAAGGATGTTGTGGGCTATGATGTGATGAATGAGTCGGCTTTCTAATGTGAGGTCGGCAATTTTGGGTCTAGAGAGTTCTTGAATGTTAGGATTTCCACACATTTGCCTAATTGACTCTAAAGGGTCATACCCTTCAAATTGCACCCAACTATTTGTAGTATAACGTTCAACACCGGTGCGAGGAACTCCTAATATAGAGGCTAGTGTGGAATGGGGGAGTGAAATGGATTTACCCTTCACATAGGAGGTGATTTTGGAATGGATAAATTCAAAGTGTGTGTAAAAGTGTTTAACAAGAGTGGTGTATTGTTTTTGACGCGTTGAAAGGAAATTTTCCCATCCTTGAGCTTGAAAAAGCTCTCTAATATGAATGTGGTGATTAGCAAAATAAGGGAAATCAACAATTTTCCCAAAAACTACCGTTCTACGGCTAATGTCGTCATGGAATCTTACCGAATGTTCCGAAGAAGCGAAGCTCTTGTCCAATGAT
Source organism: Fagus sylvatica (assembly GCA_907173295.1). Lineage (NCBI taxonomy): Eukaryota > Viridiplantae > Streptophyta > Magnoliopsida > Fagales > Fagaceae > Fagus > Fagus sylvatica. The sequence goes on from OU015762.1 coordinate 5,521,986, forward strand.
GGAGGTTCATCCCTTTGAGCCTTCGATTTGAGCCTTTTCTTTCTTGGATCTTCACTACTCACGGATTTCTTTGGAGCCATTCGAATTCAAGGGTTTTGAATTGGGGGTTTTGGGAATGTGATAGTTTTGAGAGTGATTGGGAGTGATTGAGAGTGATTGGGAGTGATTGGGAGTGATTTTCGACTAAAACCCTAAGAGAGAGAGTGAGAAAAATCGAGAGACAATGAGAGAAAATGGGGAAAATGAAGTCTGTCAATTTTATTAAAAACCCAGAAAACGCATATCCAGTCGCCTGGACTCCCTGATCCAGTCGACTGGATCTAGGTCAAATTTTTTAAAAGCTTTTAAACCTTAATCCAGTCACCTGGATACACTATCCAGTCGACTGGATTAAGCTCCAAAAACTCTCTGCCTGATTCAGTCGACTGGACACACAATACAGTCGACTGGATTTTGGTCAAACTTTTTTGAAAAGTTTGACCAGCTTAATCCAGTCGCCTGGATACACTATCCAGTCGACTGGATTAAGCTTCAAAAACTCTCTGCCTGATCCAGTCGACTGGACACACAATACAGTCGCCTGGATATTGGTCAAACTTTTTTGAAAAGTTTGACCAGCTTAATCCAGTCGACTGGACACACTATACAGTCGCCTGGATCAGGCTCCAGTATTTTTTTAAAATTTTTCTGGGCATAATCCAGTCGCCTGGACTCCCTGATGCAGGCGCCTGGATTATGCCCAGAAAAAAATTTCTACCAGTTTTTAAAGCATAATCCAGTTTTTAATATTGGAAAAATGGGTTTAGGCCCTTGTGCATGTTCTAGATGTTGGTTGTTGATGCTTATGAAGGAATACTATGTAAATCTAGGTTCAACAGGAGCAGGAATGGCTTTCCAACTTCCACCACAGCAATTGGGCATGTGGACATATTGATATCTTCAAATGTTAACTATTATCATTGTAATTTCTGTTAAAATTATTAATAACATAATAAAATCTAATTCACTCCATTTTGACCATAACAATTTACATATTAACGTCACACCATTCCCATAAGTCACCTTCTCTATAGTAAAATTAACAATACCTTAAAAAAAAAAATCATTTGTAAAATCACAAGCCATACTAATAGTAATCATTTGGAGCTAAACTGATTTCCATTTCCATTTCCATTTGGAGCTAAACTGAGCTCAATAAAAAATACAAATATAAATACATATCAAATATAAATACATATCAAACTCACATCTCAACCTATCACTCAGTCCCACAACAAGGTTTCCTCTTATTGCGAGGTGGGTTCCTCTTCAGTACAACAGGCATATCTGGTTGTGGCCGTTTTGTACCTCTACCCCTACCCCTACCCCTACCCCTACCATGATCACCCACTTCAATATCCTGAACCAAGTCCTCTGACTGGGTGACTAAGGTTGGGACAACTGACTGGGGCACTGAGGATGGACCAACTGACTGTGTGGGTGAGAATGGGCCAACTGACTGTGTCGGTGACGATGGGGTAACATCTGAAAATGATGCAAGTGGGCTGAATGTCTGGGTCAAAAAACTGATCGTATGCTCATGGTGGGCAGCTGAGATGGGAGTAGTAGTGTGGGCAACTGAGATGGGGGTGGTAGTGTGGGCAACTGAGATGGGGGTAGTAGTGTTGGTAGATGAGATGGGGGTGGTAGTCTGGGCAGCTGAGATGGGGGTGGTAGTCTGGGCAACTGATATGGGGGTGGTAGTGTGGGCAACTGACATAGGGGTGGTCTCAGTAACGGTGGTAGCATCTCTCAACTGGATGGGAGGCACACTCATACTACTACTCGGATCGGATGGAGGTGACAGGCGCTGCGCACGTGGATGTGGCGGGCGCTGCGCACGTGGACGTCGCCTCCGAGTAGCGGTTGGAGGAACAGTTGTATGAGTATTGGTGTCTGAGTCTGTGTTAACTCTTTCCACAGAATCAAGCCGATGCAGCTCATTCGAAGCTTCTAGTGCATTAAATGCCAATTGATATGCCTCCGCTGCTAGCTCCATAAATTTTGCCGGATCCAACTCTCGTTCAGGATGAAACATTTCGCATATTCGCATGTTGCACAACGTCTGTCAAAATGCATAGTATGTCAGTAAAAAATTGTGTCTCAAAGATATCCAAAAGATGCACGGAATTATTAAGTTAAAAAATTTACCATCATCTCATAACAGCCGCTCCTGCGACTGATAAAGCGTCGAGTAATCCGACGGTACCAATCCATATATGGATCATGATATGCCATAAGACCAACCATTTTGTCACGAGTGACAACATGCTCACGTCGATGGTCCCATATACTTATGTAATGCCTCCAACGTTGCCTCCAATTCTCATGTACCTTACCCCTAAGATCACAATCATGTAATTTCACATCGGTATTAGCAGGCTGGGGTATGTCTTGTTGCATACCAAATTGACGTAGAGCACGATTAGGTAAGTGCCACTCTACGATCTGGAAACATATTAGAGGCGTCACTGAACGCCATACCTCCTGCCCTATCCGACAATACTCAGGCAACGAACTCAACACATCATCTGTGTATGGTTCCCAAATTACCTACAAAAACTTAAAAATAAAATGCATTAATAAATGATATATGCCCAATAACAATATAATATAATTCAAATTCACCATGTATTGAATAACAATATAATAAAAATAACAATGTAATTAAAACAAGCACGTTACCTGATCAGGACGTTGCCTAGAGAAGTCCGATCGATACTGCTCAAGCACATGAGTGGACACATCCTTTATGTCCTTCGCATTGCGCCACCTACAATGGAAAGTATTCATCAATGGAAAATTTTGGCATAACCTTATTTGGTAAGGCATAAAACATGTTCAATGTCTATACAAAAAACTAAATAGTTACTTACTTAGTGCCATAAGGACCCCCTGGCAATGGTTGGGCAGCATCAGCAGGCACTTCAACATCAGCATCAGCATCAGCATTAGCATTGGCATTGACATCATCCACAGCGTTAACAATCGGTTGAATAGACTTTATTGCAGGTGATATGTGTGGAAATCTAGACCATGCCCACAACTGCACCAAGATTAGTGCACCAGCAATGTCACATGAGTCCGGGTCAGTGGCTCTACATAACTCTCTATATAACCATGCTAGAACTGCACTACCCCAACTATATCGTCCAGCAGCATCAAAATCCTCCAACATTGGCAAGAACATAAGGTGCACCTTCTCTCCAGACTTGTCAGCAAAATAACTACCCCCAAGGAGCTCTAATATGTAAGCTCGTGTATACTGCTGCACGGTCACCTCATTAGCATCATCAGGTAGGACACCAAACGTGTCCTGGAGCCACTTCATATTTAAACGTGACCCATCTAACTTATTTGGAGGAGGAGAGACACCAAGTAACTGAAGACATAATCCGGACCAATTTAACTCGGTACTCCCTACCAATACTTCTCCATCAACGGGTAAACCCAACATGACCTCAACATCTTGCAAGGTGATGGTCATCTCACCGTGGGGAAGGTGGAAGGTATGGGTCTCTTGGCGCCATCTCTCAACTAATGCTGTGATCAACGCCCAATCCATTTTTATAAAACCAAGCTTGGCTATGCCATAAAAGCCAGCTCGCTGAAGGTATGGGATAAAACGGGCATGAAGTCGTCCAGATCGTTCTCTTACTGCCTCACGACGACGACAATGTAATAAAGTATACTGCAAAATGAAAAAAATATGTCAATTTATTTTATCACTAATGTAAGCGAAAATCAAATAATAAATATATTAAATACATACCAATCCCTCTTCCCAAATTTTGTTGGAGATGTGTTTATCCTGTCTAGTCAACACAGAGGGGTCACTAGGACCCGGATCCATCACAAAACGGCGAGGCTCCATAACTGAAAACTACTGCAACCATCAAATCAAAGCAGTGATATACCCAATCAACCATCAAGCTGAGAGCTAAAGAAATATATTAAATCTTCAATTATATAATATGGTTACATGTCTTAATTAAGGAGTTGCCAACTGAGAGCAAATTGATCATATTACATCATTCTTTCTCTCTTATTCTTTCTCACTCCAATTTCCTTTTATTTTTATTCTTAATAATTGATTGATTAATGACTATTACAATATATTAACTCTATTAGTATTAGGCACAAGCTTTAACTCCAACATATATAAGTATTTTAACACTTAAGAGAACTTAGGTCAACCAAGTTATTATCCAACTTTCTCCTTAAAATGTACATTGATCATAAACTCTTACCTATTCAAAATAAAGTACACTGATTCCCATACCCGCCAATGTTTCTCCATTTAATCTCCTTGAAATATATTCGATTCAAGAATTGCACCAATTTAATATTGATTTGAATACAATTTTTTTTATGCTACTCACAACAAAATTAGAATGAATCTTTGGGTTGGTGCTATTATAGTATCATCTCTGTTTTTTGCAATTTTCAAGTTCTTTTAGTTTTTCATGATTCTACCATCCAATATAAAACCAAAAATTAGTATACATAGGCTCAAATGAAAAGGTCCCTGAAATTTGTCAAACATTCAAACATTTCTAGTAGAAAAAGCTTATCTAGATAAAAAACCAAAAATTTAGAATCAATCTTCAACATATTTTAGGCATTTATGTGTAACTTTTTTTTCTTTTTCTTTTTTCTAAAACAACCTTAAAACACACTAACAGTATTAATTAGTCTTAAAACTAAATTACAAAACTTAAATACTCTAAAAGAAAAAATTTCTAAATATACATTTGCAAGGTACTACAATGTTATAGGGAAATTTTTATTTAAAAGGGGGAGATGAGAGAGAAATTTCTTTACCTGAGAGAGTTGAGACCGAGAGAGTTGAGACAGAGTTGAGACAGAGTTGAGACGAGAGAGTTGAGACAGAGTTGAGACGGAGAGAGTAAGAGAGTTGAGACGGAGAGAGTTGAAACCGAGAGAGTTTCAGCTTTTGAGACAGAGAGAGTTCAGACCGAGAGAGCAGAGCTTCAGCAGCTTTTGAAACCGAGAGAGTTGAGAGAAGAGAGAGTTGAGAGAGAGACAGACTTTTTCTTTCTGGCGGGGAGACATATTTCTTCCATTTTTCATTTTAAGTGGAACTCGTTTCTAGAAGAGACGAGTTCCAGCTCAAAAATTCCTTCCAGCTGCGCATCATCCGTGGCAATCCGTGGCAGTCATCCGTGGCAAATTGAGGTGGACGTGGCAAACATGAAGTGCAACTCGTCTCTCCAAGAGACGAGGAGGCTATTCCCCAAATATGTTTTGCAACAGTGTTTTCTTGCAAAATAGTTTAAAAAATAATATTATTAAACAAAAAAAATCATGAAACCGGCTAAAACAATAATATAAAATTTGTAAATGGTACTATATGAACTCAAACTTTCATAATTACGTGAAATATTATACCATTGGATCAAAACTTCTCTTAATTTTTTTTTTTTTAATTTTTCTATAATTTAAAAATAAATTCTACGACGTTCTTAGTATTCAAAATTATGGGATGTTGTTTAAAAGCCAAAAACAATTAGACAAAAATATTGTAATACATCCCTCAATTAAAAAATTTCACCACTGAATAGTTTGAGTTAAGATTTCATCATTAGCGTCATTTGAAGCAGTGAATTGAGCCAAACAAGTCTTCTCATTAAAATACACGTAGGTAAAGATTGATAGGTAGGTTTTTTTTTTAGTTAAGGTACGTAGAAATTCTAGTCTAAACACACATATGATATATTTAAGGATCCTAAAGATCAAACCCATAAACTTATAGAGGGGTGGGACTTTTGAGGGGGGTTGCACCACTAAGCCGAATGCCTAATGGACGATTGATAGGTAGTTTATGATCCTTAGAACTAAGGCGAATGGAAATCACAGAAGACAAAAGAAAAGGCATTATGACATTATGGAGTTTTTGCTTCCAAAAGCATCTTAAAGGAATTGCAGATGCCTATGTAGAAATTCAAAATCAAATCAGTTAGCAAGGAAGTGGAGGCACTACACTATTCATCAAGATTTAAAAAAAAAAAAGAGACTTGAAAAATATTTGTAATTACCAGACTTGCAAAATGAGTTGAATTGCTTTGCTATTTCTATGTTCTCAATGGTACTAAAAATAAACGGTAGGACGAAATTATTACCTTTTAAATAAAAGGTGAAAGTATAACTTTTTAAATTTCATGGCCAAGCAAGGTCTCAACCCATTAAAAAGGATTTTTGTAATATAAATATATTTATAGATAATGTTGCAACAGGATATTAATCAAAATTCCCCAATTTTTCTTGATTAGGCGCCTTAGGGACTAGAGTGATAATAGTTGCATTAACTTCCCCTAAACATTTTACCTGATCTAAAGAAGGAATGTACTGCTGCTAGCACTTCCTCTTGTACAAGAATGATAGACTAGGCTCGCTTAAAGAATAGAGCTGTAAAGCCACCAAGATTGGGAGATTTGTCATCTTTCATAAAGAATAATAATTGTTTAATGTCAGCATCTGTAATCTCAGCTTGCATAAGTTGCTGTTGCCTACAAGTGATTTGGGAATTCAAGTGGTTAAAGACCCTATTAGCATTAAATTCATCGAAAGATCTCGAGGAGCCAAAAGGCTACTTATGAAAGTTCATTGCCAATTCTATAATTAAATCAGGATCCTCCACTATCTGCCTTGCATCATTGAATAGGCACCTTATAGAGTTTTTGGCCTTCCTTACACTTGCAACTTGAGAAAAAAAGTTGTGTTATGGTCACCTAGCTTAAGCCAAGTGTTCCAGAATTTTGTTTCATGAAAGCCTCTTGGAAACCTTTAATTACCCAACAAAATATAAAATAAAATAAAAAAGATTCTTGGAAACCTTTTTTCTTTTTTCTTTTTGGGGGTAAGTAGTGAAGCCAAAGACTTCTTGAATACAAACACACACTTTTTGACAGCAAGAGTCAAGAGCCGTGTGTGTATTCTTCTTAGTGTAGGTTTCATTTATTTTATTACAATTATCTTTGAGTGGAACTGGTCTTGCTGGATAGCCTCTACTCAATGCCTTAACAATCAAATTATGAAGAATACAAAGCTTAATTTTCTAGCTCTTGATTATTCAGAAGTGAGTCCATTAAATCAATATCTAATACTTATTTTTTGCTCAATCAATATCTAATACTACTTATGATACTAAAACTCAAGTGGAAATTTTATGGGGAGAATATCTTTTGTTTGGAAGAGTATTTAAAATCAGGTCGTTCATTAGGGAGAATATTGTAGTGAGACCAAAGTGGATATTCGTATGATCGTTCCTCATTTACATTACAATGCAAGCAGTGATTGTTTATTTATTTTTTTAATAGAATGTGAGGGATTTTTGCAATATAAAAAAGTGGCCACTTGCGGGTGTTACAAGATAAAAGTGGTCCTTGCATAATTGGTTTTGAACGTAATCAATATTATTGGGGTAATCAACCATGTGATGTATCCAGTTTGTACTTTGTAGTGTTCCCAAATGTATCGTGGAATGTGGATTGAAATTTGAAACCAATATATAATTAATGGATTGATGGGGGTTCAAACTGTTGGCCATAGCACTCGCACCCTCTACGATGACTATTGCTTGGGGTTTGAAACCCCCTCCTCATTTCTCCAATTTTACCTAACAAAAAAATAACATTTCATGTATAAAAAATGGGTACTACGGTTTAGGTGCATAACAATTGTTAGAAGATTGCATTAAACCCACTTGACATTTGGCCAGTGATATACTGATATACTCTCTATTCCCCATTCAAGTTCAATCTTTCTCTCCCTTCATATATCTTGCCTATGTATTTAGAGTAGGATTTTTTCTTCAAATGAAAAATAAAATAAATTTTTTTTTATATAAAAAATAATAAAATAAATTAGTTGTTGGAATCCAACGTAAAAGTAGAGCTGCCAAACCCCACGACATGTATGTTATTTTTCTCTTTAATAACTCCACCACTAACATCTAAAAACGAAATTATTCAATAAACTTACTTGGCGAAAGAATCCACTTGGCATAAATTTAATTCCGAGATGATGGAATTGAGAGAGACAGAGCAACGATATAAAAGTGACCACTAGCATTTTTTTGATAATTAAAAAGTGGCCACTAGCATAGTTGGGTTTGAAGGAATCACTAATTATTGGGGCAATCAACCATGTATTTTTGTTTCTAATGTTTCGAAATCTATCATGGGATTGAAACGTTTAAATAATTGATGGATTGATGTCTAGAAAGCTTGGCAATGCGTTTTAGGTGTTAAATTGCATAACTGTGGCTTGAATGGGACAAACAAGTCCAACCAACAAATAAAAGACAACTATAGTGGTTGGAATTAGATAGTGTTAGGTACACACAAATAAAATAAAATAAAATAATAAAAAGAGCAAATTGCACTTTTCCCCCTTTAACTATTGAGTCATCTTAATTCCCCTCTTTATCTATAAAATCGAGCAATTTCCCCCCTTATGTATTAAAAATATGCAAAAAGCCTCCATCGTCTAATTTTATGTTAAATCCAAGCCAAAATAACATAATATTTTTATAGTATATTAATATATAATGATAGATTTTGAGTATTATGACTAAAAATTGACAAAATAAATAAAAACATTTTGTTAATTTTGTTGGAATTTAACATAAAATTAGACAATTGGGGTTATTTGCATATTTTCAATATATAAAGGGGGACATTGCTCGGTTTTATAGATAAAGAGGGGAATTGAGATAGACCCAATCGTTAAAGGGGGGAAAGTGCAATTTCCCCAAATAAAAATTCGATGAATTGATGTAACATAATTAGGCCCAACCCTATAGGTTTAAGCTTTTGGATTAAGTGATGTCTTTATATGTTGCCTTCAGACTTCAATTGGAATCTCCCCAATGTGTTATCTCTCAACAAGTACCAAATAGGATATGACAAAATAGTTTGTTTATATTAGAGAATTTAGGATAGTTTAATTTCTAGCTTTAAAGTCAAGTGAAATTGTTGCGAAATTTAGTACATAATCTATCATAGATGATTTTTGGGATTTAAAATAAAGTGGAATTAAATCTTGATAGATGATCAAATTGAAACTTGAAATTGTATTAAGAAACAATTATTATGTCTTTTCTTTTATATATAATTTGTTAACATTGAATAAACATTAGTTTTATTTTTCATGTATTAATTTAGTGTTGAATATCTATATAATTCTCTTTCTTTAATTTCAGCATATGTAATCTCATCTTGCATAAGTCCTTGTTGCTTGCAAGTGATTTGGGAATTCAAGAGGTTAGAGACCCTATTAGCATTAAATTCATTGAAAAATCTAGAGGAGCTAAAAGGCTACTTATGAAAGTTCATTGCCAATTCTTTCATTTTGAATCAGGATCCTGCACTATCTGGCCTGCATCATTGATTAGACACCTTATAGAGTTTTTGGCCTTTCAATTCCTTACACTTACAACCTAGTGAAAAAAAAGTTAGTGTTATGGTCACCTAGCTTAAACCAACTGTTCCTAGACTTTTGTTTAATGAAAGCCTCTTCTGCTTTACTTAATGAGACAAATTGATAGAGACATATTGCCAAATTTTTGCTTCTGAACTAACTCCAATTTTTGTTGAGCTTTGAATACCCTTTAATAAATATTGCCAGATTTTTCTGCATTCATTTTCTTTAATACCCATTTTACAACCTTTAGCTTAGAATAAAGTTGGAACATAGGAAAGCGTTCCACATTAGAATTCCAAGGTTCTTGGACCCAATCTAGGAAGTTGGCACGATCAAGCCAATAGTTGAAGAATTCAAAGGGCTTAGGACCAAAATTAGGACTCAATCTCTAGTTGAGTTGGTGAGTGTCTTCTGGGTTGGTAACTGCTAAAATGTGGGCTTGGGCTTGGCTCTTGCAAATAGGCTCACAACCCACTTCATTAGTGACCAATCCTTCTATATCAGTATTTCTTGCCAGCTCAGCATTAACAAACTTACCCACTCTTCACGCGCAAATTGGATTGTTCATTTTTCAGTAAAGCTTGCTTGTCTTTGAAACAAATTCAGAGGAAAAAAAATATAAAGGATCTTGATGGCAGCCTGGCATGATTGATTGAAAGACAAAATATGAGGGAGAGCTAACCCTTTTGCTAATTGAACAAATGCCCAAGGGCCAAGATTTGGAAGGAAAAAAAACAAACAAATGAGGGATTCCAAGAAAGAGCAGCTTCATATTTCAAGAGAATGGAGCTACATTGTTTGGGCTTAGAATACCTTGACATATTACTTTTGAAAGTTCTAATGGGTCTAAGTCTGGCCCAATTTCCATTCAACAGCCTTCAGTGCTAACAACTTAGCCTAGAAAAAACATAAAAAAATTAAAAAAAAAAAAAAAATAGACAATGACTGGTGACTAGCCAATTTACCTATATATAGAGGCATTTCTTCTAAATAATTTGTTTTAAAATTTCTAAGATGATGCAGATTAATAACATTGTGTTTTAAAAACAGACAATGTCTGGTGACTATCCAAGGTACACAATTCTTACTAGCAATTTCTGGTCAACGACAGCAATATTCCAATAATATGGTGTATAAATTGCAATTGTAGAGACTAATTCATTTTGGTACTTCTGACTTTGGTAAAAGAGAAGTCAAGCTATTGTAGCTGTTGAAGGAAAGCCTGAAACTACTATCAATTTTACTACAAAATACTTATAAATTGACATGATTAATTAGTACTACATCAATCACAATATTAAAAAATTTCTTAATTTTTTTGCCTTTTGTTTAAAAGTTGGCACATCAACTTGTAAACCTAATGACCTAAAATTTGTATGAGCCCTGACACCACTCATCTATAAATGACCAGTTGAGTTTGATTGCTCAAATCTAGTGTATGAATGTATCCACCTAAAGAGAGTACCCTTAAGCATTGTGATTCTGACAACAAATACAGAGGAACTTTATTGTTTAAATAACAATATGAGTATATGACTATCTAATACGTACCTTCAGTCATAGAATTTATTTTTTGTGAAAATTACCTTCAGTCATAGATACTTAGCCAAAAAGAGTAAGAACTAATTAGCTAAGGTTACTCTTAGAATATACCTCAACAAATTTTTGCAACAAAATAAATCACAATGTTCAGAGTAGACTTTGTTATTTCTAGAACATTTAATGTGGTAAGCTAAACAAAGTTTAATGTCAAAACAAGCAAACAGAGTCGTTCCAAAACAACTGGCTAAATAGAATTTAAACATTCATTTGATTTTCAGATGTTGAAATGTGCGTGGTTTTGAAAGTCCATAGGAATAGGTATTTAGATTTGGGAAACATTTGATTGCCAGGCAAGTGAAGGAGCAGCAACATTATAATACATCCCTCAAGTAAAAAGAATTTCACCTGTGAATAGTTTGAGTTAAGATTTCAAAGACTATAAGTTCCATCATTATCGTGATTTGAAGCTACGAAGTGAGCCTAACAAGTCTTCTTGTTAAAATACATGCTTAAATGGGACAGAAATTACAATTTACAAGCAGGTAAAGTTTGATAGGTAGTTTATGATCCTTAGACAAAAGAGAAAGCGTGATGACGTTATGGAGTTTTTGCTTCCAAAAGCCTCTTAAAGGAATTGCAGATGCCTGTGGAGAAATTCAAAATCAAATCAGTTAGCAAGGAAGTGGAGGCATTGTATTGTTCATCAAGACCAAAAGAGAAACAACAGAACAAGTAGAGTAGTGGCATATATGTACTTAACATGAAATGAAGAAAAGAATAATATTTATAATTACTAGACTTGCAAAATGAGTTGAATTGCTTTGCCGTTTCCATGTTCTCAATGGTTCAGAACATCTATAATAACTGGTTAGCCTCCTTTAGGTTGAATAACCAATGAAAAACTCACCTGAAAGTTTTAAAATAAAAACTCTCTGACAACTAGCTTGGTTTTTTGTTCTATACTGCTAAGTGGACATTTATGGAATGACGGTACCATAGCATAATTTAAACTAAAGGCAAAACTTTGAAAATGAAAACATGTTAGAATTTATCACAAATTTCTAGTAGTTATCTCTATCTTCTTGTCATTTCGATAGATGAATGAAATCAAAGAAAGGGGCACTGAATTTTTATTTAACTGAACTAACACAGAGAAGAGTCATTTGTTTTTGCCCTCTGAGACCAGAATGCCTTCTTTCCTCACTCTGTAAGTTCACAAAATGGCTCACCGAGAAGACAAAAATGGGAGCGAGGAACATGGAAAAATAAAATGAAAGAGAAAATTCAGGTTCTCAAGTGTAGCCACCATGCCTTTCAAAAGTACATAGGATAAACTTCATGAATTGTCTGGCAAAGCTTGCACCTCACCAGCAAATTTTCTTTTAATACTAAAACTTCAACTATGATAACATTTGCAATGCCCGAAAATTAACAAATCGTAACCAATTCTTCCAAGGAGGTTTACAGCATTTTATAGATGATTCCCAACCATGTCTTGACAGATCTTTCCCTTCAAACATGCAATTCCAGATTTCTGAAAAGCCCACAAAGTGGCTGCAATAACAAGAATAACAACAGAAAAAATGGCAGAGGACAAATAAGTGGTTAGCTCCTTTAGGTCAAGTAACCTATGACAAACTTGCCTGAAAGTTTAATAAAATTCAGGACAACTATGATTATTGGTTTATTTTTGCTATACTGCTATGTTGTGATTTTATAGCATACACTAACTAAAGAATCAAACTTTGAAAAAGAAATTCATCACAAATTTGTATTAGTTATCTGTAACTTGCTGTATTTTGAAAGATGAACATATCAAAGAAAGGGGCACACGTTGTTATTTACATGAATACAGATGAAAAGTCAATTAGTTTTTTACTCTCTCAGACCAGAATGCCTGCTTCCCTCTCTCTTTTAAGTCCACTGGGTATCGTGCCAAATGCTGAGCGGTTCAAAAATGGGCAGGGGAGAGGAACAGAAAAAGAAATGGGAAAAGAAAAATTAAACAGTCAGCAAATAAGATATGCCTTAAGATTCAAAAGATCTATCATCAGAAGAATTTTTACTTCTAAAGTCCATTAATAGGATGGAAGGTTGTTTCCCTGAAATTTATGTCTAAAACTCGTCTCTGTCATATAATTAGGTGTTTGTTTCAGAAACTTTGCAGATTCAACAAGACATAAATTCCGGTTTTCGAGTGTTGTTTTTAGATTTTATTATACTTCAGTTTGGGGTACTAATCTATGCTGCTTCTTTTCATTCAATACCTGCAGCAAAGTCCCTCCTATTATTATAAGTTTACTGAATGAAGCTATTAAATTAAATTGATGACTCAGGTAGTATTTTGGGAGGGTCTAATCTGTGTCTGAAGAACTAACCAAGCAAAGAAGGATTATAAAAAAAAAGTTGTTATGGTCACCTAGCTTAAGACAAGTGTTCCTAGACTTTTGTTTTATGAAAGCCTCTTCAACTTTACTTAATGAGACAAATTGATGTAGACATTCCTTTTCATTGTAAATCAGACCAGCTTTACCAGGCAGCAGCAACAATTGCTTATGAACTAACTCAAATTCCTGTTGAGCTTTGAAAACCCTATGAGAAATATTGCCAAATTTTTTCTGCATTCATTTTGTTTAATACTCCTTTACAATTTTTAGCTTAGAATAAAGTTGGAACATAGGAGAGTGGTCCACATTAGTACGTATTCCAAGCTTCTTGGAACCAGTCTAGGAAGTTGGCATGATCAACCCAATAGTTGAAGAATTTAAAGGGATTATTAGGACCAAAATTGGCACTATTTCTAAATGTTGTAAGAGCAAGGCAATAATCAAGGATCCCAAGGCAGCCTCGTTAATGGTCTTTTTCTTGGCAAAACAAGGACCTCCAGTTGAGTTTGTTAAGTGTCTTTTGGGTTGGTAACAAGCCCAAAATGTGGGCTTGGGCTTGTAAACAGGCCAACGACCTACTTCATTAGTTACCAATCATTCCATATCAGTATTTCCTACCAGCTCAGCAATATTAATAAACTTACCCACTTTTCCCAAGCAAGTTAGATTACTCATTTTTTAGATACATAAAGCTTGATTGTCTTTGGTATGAGAAATCTTCAAGCAAATTCAGAGGAAAAAGAATGTAAAGGATCGTGCTACCAACCTGGCTTGATTGATTGAAAGACAAAATATGAGGGAAAGCTAACTCCTTTGCTAATTGAGCAAAAAGCCCAAGGCCCAAGAAAATTAACATTTAGATTTAGTCATGTTTGGTTGCTGAGAACATGTGGAGAGAAATGTTAAGATTTTATTTGTGGGTGTTGGCATCACTGAATTATCTCACTTGAATCCTTTATGTATTTTGAACCTCTTAAATGAAACTCAATGAGGACTAAAAATACACTCCTATATGAAAATTAAGTAAAACATTGGTGCAATGCCCATAAGTCCGTTAGAGAAAAGCAAACACAAAATGCAAAATTCTTTATGGTTTGAATCAATGCATCGACACCACAAAGAGTACCAATACTACTGGGCTATCACTCAAACACCACAAAACTATCTACTATATAATAAAATAATGCTCCCAAACAAATGAAGGCTACCAAATAAGAGCAGCTTCATCTTTGAAGAGCATGGGGCTCTATTGTTTGGGCCTAGAACACCTTGACCAATGGCTTATTAATTATATAGTTCTAATGGGCCGAAGTCAGCCCAATTCCATTCACACCCTCCACTACCACAACTTGTACAAAAAAAGAAAAAAAAAACTAAGACAATGTTTAGGGACTACCCAATTTACCTATGTGTAGAGGCATTTCTTCCAAAGAATTTGTTTTTATTTTTTTGAGATGATACATATTGGTACCCAATTCCTACTGGCAATTTCATTCCACCACATCAATACTCCAATAACAAGGTGTATAAATTGCAATTGTAGAGAGTAGAGACTAATGATTTTGGTACTTTTGACTTTGCTGAAAGAGAGGTTAAGCTATTGTAGATGTTATAAGGAAAATACAAAAATTACTATCAATTTTACTACAAAATGTTTAGAAACTGACATGACAATGATTGTGATTTGTGTCACATCAATTACGTATTAAATATTTTTTGGTCTTGTGTTTAAAAGTTGATACTTCATTTTGTAAACCTAATGAAATAAAATTTGTAATAACCTAAAACCACTCATGTCATAAATTGTATTGTATCCACCTAAAGAGAGCACGAGCATTGTGTAATGACCGTGGCAACCAAGAAGAATGAGGAAGTGGATGGGCATGCAAGATGTGCAGATGTGGCAGATTCTGTACAAGACGTGGCAGATTCTGTACATGAGGCAAATGAGAATACTCTGAAGAGTTGTGGCTGAAGTGAAGACGTATGGTTAATAGCAGTAGAGTTTAGGTAGAATAGGACAACAGTTATGATATTGGGATAGATGAATAATTAGGAAGCATAGTTGAGTTATATCAGTATTTGTTAGTATTTGAGTTCTATTAGGAAGTTGCATTATGATTATTAGCCTAGGTCCAGTACATGTATTTAAAGAGCAATCGCTTATGAATACATCATGAGAAATATTATTCCAAACTCTCTTTCTTTCTCTCAAACTTCAGGAGATTAGTCATCTCGAATCGACTAAGCACCTTTTGATTTAGTTATTAGATCCTGGTTCATTACACATTGTGATTCTGGCAACAAAAAAATGAGGAACTTTAATGTTTAAAAAGCAATATGAGGTATCTAATAAGCAAATGGAGTTTCAGCAAAAAGCAAATAGAGAAGTTCCAAGACAGCTAACTAAATATAATTTAAACTTCATTTGATTTCCAGATGATGAAGAGAGTGTGGTTCTGAAAGTCAATAAGAATAAGTATTTAGATTTGGGAAACATTTAATGGACAGGCTAGTGAAAGAGAAGCAAAATTTTAATACATATCCATCAAGCAAAAAGAATTTCATCACTGAATAGTTTGAGTTAGGATTTCAATGACTATAAGTTCCATCATTACTGGGATTTGAAGCTGTGAAGCAAGCCTAACAAGTCTTCCCATTAAAATACAAAGCTTAAAACGGAGAGAAATTATAATTAACAAGCAGATAAAGTTTGAAAAGTAGTTTATGATCCTTAGAACTGAGGGGAAGGGAAATTAGAGAAGACAAAAGAGAAAGCGTTATGACGTAATGGAGTTTTTGCATCCAAAAGCCTCTTATAGGAATTGCAAGTGCCTGCCTGTGGAGACAATCAAGATCAAATCAGTTAGCAAGGAAGTGGAGGCACTACACTATTCACCCAAGACCGAAAAAGATACAACAAAACAGAACAAAGCAGAGCAGTGGCATATATATATAATATATATACTTAACATGAATAAGACAAGAAAAATATTTGTAATTACCAGACGTGCAAAATGAGTTGAATTGCTTTGCCATTTCTATGTTCTCAATGGTTAGCCTCTGGTTAGCTTTAAGTTGAATAACCAATGAAAAACTTGCCTGAAAGTTTAAAAAATAAAAATTTAGTGACAACTAAGACCTTGGTTTTTTGTTCTATACTGCTATGTGGACATAATTTATGTAATAAAGGTACCATAGCATGCTCTAAAAAACTGAAGGCAAAACTTTGAAAATGAAAACATAATAGAATTTATCACAAACTTCTAGTAGTTATCTCTAACTTGCTGATATTTCAAAAGATGAATGAAATTTTAAAAAAAAAAAATTAAAAAAAAAGGGGTTGGAACTGACATTTTTATTTACATGAACACTGAAAAAAAGTCGATTTGTTGAGCAGACCATAAAATGGGCAGCAGAGAGGAACATGGAAAAGAAAAGGAAAAAGATTGATTAAACAGTCAAAATAAGTTATGCCTTAAGAATTCCACCAGAATTATTATTATTTTTTTGCTAAGCAATTCTACCAGAATTACAAATATAGATAAAATTAGATACATAAATGAACTGAACATTTGGAATCTAAAAGAAAAGGAAAAAGATTTTAAACTTTTAAAGAATAGAATTCTAAGGAATTACAAATATAGATAAAATTAGATAATAAATAACTGAACAGGAATCTAACTTTTAATAGAGGGCATGTGCAAACTATTATGGTGGCTCTTCTTTTATAGTCCATTGTGAAATGCTTGAAAGTGGACATGAGAGCTTTGAGTGTAACCACAATCAATTAAAACCTTTATCCCAAATAGCGTAATTCAATTAATGTGTCTTCCTTACTGATCAACTCTTGTATTTATGTTGACCTTCATAGTTGACAATGTTAAGAAACCATGACAAAAATTTTATTACCTGATCCCCGAATTCAGTTAATGTGACCATCTCTGCAAGAATCCAATAAATACCTCACTTTACATCCAATCGTCAATCATAAAGCAGCTGAAAATTTGAAATGAAATTGAGTTAGATAAAACTACAAATCATAGCTAAAATTTATGTGATTTCAACTATCAAGAAAATTTTGAAAGAGAAAAAAAAAAAAAAATGATGATGGTCTTACTAGATAGTGTATTACAGTAATCACCGTAGTGGTAGATCTTTAATTAAGCTATGGTTTCAAGCACAATGCGTAATGCTTCCATTTCTCAAGCTTCTTTCGGATACCTTCCCTGAACACCAAGCTCATCAAATCACGGGGTGCCAACCTATCAAACAGCACTTGAAGGAAGGCTGAGAGAAACACCTCTGCCAACATGATCTCAGTTTGCAAGCTGGTTATAACTCACAAACCAAACTCAGAAAGTTTTGGATAGGGAATGGTTGGTAGTGAAGGAATTTAGTATGAGGTTTATGAATCAAACGGTTGCACTTCTTACTAGTTTAAGACTTCAGCTTTTCATGTCAAAATGATATAACATGGTATCAGAATGGACATTGGGTATAGGTGTATATTTTGATAAGAGTTTACTAAGAACTTAGAAGTCAATGCTATGCTATGCTATTTGCTATATAATAATTCCAAGTAAAATTTAACCAAAAAAAAGAAGAAAAATTCCAAGTAAACGAGAGCAGTCTACAGAGAAACTTCACAGCTTTGACTTGTCCACGCGTGAACGTGATTCAAACGGGATAGGGGGAATCCATTCAATGATTCAAACGTACTTTGGACCAAAGAATATGACGCGTGTGAAATATGAAGAAAAAAATATTAAAGCTATTATTCATTTTACTACAAAAAGTTTTCCTATATAATTGAATTTGACTGTCAATAATTTTCTATGGACGGAAAGCTAGGCATGAAGATAAGAGGGGCAATGCCTATGTAGCAAAAACAAATAGATGATAAGACTTTTAAGAGCAAAGAATACTAAATTTATTTCTTACAAAATGACACATGAAACTTGAAAGTATAAAGTGTATAATACCTTTGATTTATGAAAAGCCTACACAACTATGACACTAACTAAATTAGGCACACACCCACACGACAAAGCCTTTTTCTTTACACTCCAACATGTACAGTTTGGTTGGGTGGATTAAAGAAAAGATGGAAACTTAGGTGTTTTCCATGTGAACCCACCAGCCACCAGTTGATTCCCAAAAATGTGACGAAATGGGAGAGAAAAAGGCATGGGGAAATCAAAATTATTGTTGTGCCCTTTATCCACCCATCCTTCCTTCTTTTGGAAATTTTATAGGTTGAGATTTTTTCATTCACTACAACTTCTAGACGCTATGTTTCTATTGTATATGATCAGATAATAACCAAAATAATATAGTTGACACTAATGAATGCGACTTTATTTATTCAAGAGATTTAGTAAATTCATATAAACCTTTTTTTTTCTTTTTTTGACAAGACAAAATAGATGGGTAAAGAAAAAAAAATGTAATGTATTATTTTTATTAAGTTTAATTGCATTTTCTTTTAATATAAAATGAATGGGTAAAAAAAGAAAAGAAAAGAAAAGAATAAATATGATGTGTTTATGTTTACTTACTCATTTAGTTGCTGACATTAATTTTTTCTTTTTATATAAGAATGAAAAAAAATATATATTTTGTATATATTAACAGAAAATTACTCTTTATGCAATAGTAGGCATGTGCAGTGCGGGGAACACTTAGGTCCCGCCACTGGATTTTTGTTGATTTTAATAAAATTTGTGTGTTTTATGGTAAATGTTGTTTACGTATTGATAAATGTGTGTTTATTGTTGTAAAAATAAAATGTGTGAATTTTGGTAAAATTTGTGATAAAGTTAATTTTACTACAAAACTACACACATTTTACAACACCTAATAAACATTTATCAAAACTCACACAATATTTTATTAGAACACATACAAATATTACAAATTTTGACACATTTAACGGGACGGTTGCACAACGAGACCTAAGAATTTTCCTGTGCAGGCAACCAACCAACTTGACAAATCCAACCCAATCTGACGTATTGAGTTGGGTCATATTTGGGTTGCTTCTGACTCAAACTCGAGTAATTCAACCCAAGCCCCTATACTTAATATATTTAAGAAATATTTTTTTTATATATTTTCCTAATTACCATTCAACCCCCCTTTACCCCTTAGTATGGGCCAGGCCCAGCCTCATTATCTTTCCTTTTTGACCATTTAGAGTTCACTTGATCCATCTCCTTTGCTATTTCTAGCGTATCTTCTAACTCAGTTCTTGTCTCCCATACGTACTTGGCTAAAAAGACAACTACTTAGCCAATGTTCTAAGAATACACTTCAACAAATTTTTGGAACTAAAATAAATTCCAATGTTTAACATAGATTGGCTGTATCTGGAATGTTTTAATCTGGTAAGTTAAACAAAGTGACATTGCCAAACAAGCAAAAGAAGAAGTTTCATGACAGCTGAGTAGCTGACTAAAAAAAAAATTTATGGAGTTGGGTTTTTTTTACGTTTTGTACTGTACTGTAAGTAAGAAAGTAATTATTTAAATTTTTGAATATATATAAATATATTCCTAAAGTAGTAAAAAGAATTTATCCTTCAAAGTATAAGGATAAAAGGAAAGAAGTAGAGACTTCTAATTCTACCTATGTATCTTCCTTTGTGAAATCAAACAATTCATTGCTTGTACTTTATATCACAAGACCCTAAAAAAATCAAGTAATTGAAGAAGTGAGGGAGGCAGCCCCTCCTCTATAAAGGATATAAGTATATATAGGAAACTAGAATTCCAGATTTCTAAGAGAGTGAGTTTCTGAAACCCATGGGAAGTGGTATTTAGGGAAATATTTGAAGGAGATGAGGCTGGCTAGTGAAAAAAGCAACCGGCAAGTCGGCAACATTATAATACATCCATTAAAAGGAGAGATATTACAAGTGAGGAAAATTTCAATGGTGCTTTGAATGTTTCTCTCGAAATTAATACAAGGAGTTTATGAACCTTACAACTAAGAGGAAGGGAAATCACAAAATAAAGAGAAAGCATAATGGCGTTATGGCGTAATTGCTTCCAAAGCCAGGAAATGCAGATGCCTGTAGAGATATTCAAGATCAAATCAGTTAGTGAGAAAGTGGAGGCACTATATTATTCACCAAGACCAAAAAGGAAACAACAAAACAAGCAGAGCAGTGGCATATATATACTTAACAGGAAATGAAGACATGAAAAATATTTGTAATTACCAGAAACGCATGATGAGTTAAAATGCTCTGATTTTTCCATGTTCTCAATGGTTTAGCATAAGACCCGGTTAGCCTCCTTTAGGCCGAATAAATAACCAATGAAAAATTTGCCTGAAAGTTTACAATGAAAAAATTAGTGACAAATTTGATTCTCGGTTTTTTGTGCTCTAACTGGTATGTGGCATTTGATAGAAATAAAGATACTATATCATAAATCATCACACAATATTATAATCTCTAGCTTGCTGCTGATGTTTCAAAAGATGAACAAAATCAAAGAAAGGAGCACTTACATTGTTATTTACATGAACAAAGATGAAAAGTCAATTAGTTGTTTGCCTTCTCCGACCAGAATGGATAGTTTCCTCAGTCTTTAAGTCCACTGGAAACTGTGCCACAATGCCAAGCAAACCAAAAAATGGTCAGTAGAGAGGAACACGGAAAAATAAATTGGAAGGCATGCCTTAAGCATTCTATCAGAACTAAAATAAGCAGTTACTATTTACTTCTATATATCATATAATAGCATGGAAAGCTGTTTCAACTGAAACATAATCAGTTGAAGTATCTCGCCGTACTAAAATTAACTTAAATCCAGATATAATAAGTAGACATAATGAAGCCAACATTTCCCATTTCAATGTAAAACTTGTATCTATTCTATATTTAGTGTTTGTTTGGGAAACCTCTGTTTATTCACCAAGATGTATTTTCAGGTTCTCAAGTATTGTTTTTCAATACTATACCTGGTGTTGGGATATGTATCCTTACTAATCGGCTGTTTCATTTCATACAATAACTACAGCAAAGTCCCTCCTAAGTCCTAACTTAGTTTTTTAAATGGAATTATACATAAGTTAAAATTGATGGCTCAAGTAGTATAGTCCAGTTTGATTAGTGCTTGGAAAATTCATCAAGTAGAGAAGGATTATAAATATAAAAGAAGATGATAGTAGTAAATAACCTGAACAGGAGTTAGCTTTACATAGAGGGCATGTGCAACCTGAGAAAAATATTTGTAAATTACGCAAGCAACCTCCCTTCCCCTTCTGGACCTTCTTTCCTTGATCCACTGTGAAATTCGTGAAATGGACATGAGCTCTGGAAAAACACTCACAGAAAATCAAAATTAAACCCCTTATAACAAAGAGCATAATGCAATCAGTGTGTCTTCCTAATTGATCAAATTTTTTGAATACCAGTAGACCTTAATAGTTAACAATGATAAGAAACTATGACAACTAAAAAGTCTTTAATAGCTAATCCCCGAATTTAGCTAATGTGACCATCTCCAAAAGATTCCAATAAATCAATGTAATGCAGGGTAAAATAGTCCACTATACATCCAATATCAATCATAAAGTAGCTGAAAATTTGAAATGAAATTGAGTTAGAAAACACCACAAAATGAAGGCTAAAATTTCTGCATCTCACTATTAAGTGATTTTTTGAAAGAAAAAAATAATGATGATGGTGGTCTTACTAGATAGTAAATTACAGTACTCACCACTGAGGTAGATCTTTAAGATACAGTTTCAATCACAATGTGTAATGTAGTCAAAATGATTCTTTAAGCAAAGATAATTTGATGGCAGAAAATAAAGTCCTCAAAGGAATTTTTTTACACATTGGTCAAACTGGTTACAACTCAACCGCATCCCTAACTATATTTTGTAACCTGATAAGCTTGATGGGGCCCCTTTTGTTGTGTGGATACCAAGCCAAAAAACAGCAAAACAATATGTCATTAATACATATGACATTTAATGTAAAAGTAACATAAAAAAGATGAAGCTACAGAATTGGCAAGCTGATGAGCATTAGTTAGAATTTGCCAAGGGCTTGATGAAACCAGAGCTTAGAAAATTGGGAATGCAGCACAGCAATAACTTTACATCTCGTATCTTGCAGCTTAGTGTTTTTAAGAGCTTGCACCTCAGCTTTCATAAGTACATGTGCAGCCGCATGCCTTTCAGAAGTACATAGGATAAGGCTTCACAAATTGTGTGACAGAGCTTGCCCCTCACTGTCAACTATTTCTTTTGGTATCAACTTCCCCAAAGATCAACACTTGCCAAACCAGACAATCAACAAATTGTATCCAATTGCACACAGTAGGTTTACAGCTTCTGAGAGAATGATTCTCATCCATTGCTTCTTGACAGATCCTGACCATGTGTCTGCATTAGTTAAGAGCTTGAGAAGCATTGACAACCCTCCCTTCAAATAGGGCCACATTTCTGCATTTCCAAATATCCCAAAGAGTGGCTGCAATTATAAGAATAACAGAAGAAAAAAATATGAGCATCTGTGGAGAATCTCTCCACCCAAACACAGAGCCAATTACTAATGGAATTTGATTCAATAAATTCACGCAAGAGCAAAAAGGAAACAACAGAACAAGCAGAGCAGTGGCATATATATACTTAACATGAAATGAAGACAAGAAAAATATTTGTAATTACCAGACATGCAAAATGAGTTGAATTGCTTTGCCGTTTCTATGTTCTCAATGGTTCAGGACATCAATAGTAACTGGTTAGCCTCCTTTAGGTTGAACAACCAATGAAAATCTTACCTGAAAGTTCACAAAAAAAAAAATTCAATGACAACCAAGACCTTGGTTTTTTGTTCTATACTTCTATGTGACATTTATGGAAATGAAGGTAACATAGCATACACTAAACTAAAGACAACTTAAAATGAAAACATATTAGAATTCATCACAAATTTCTAGTAGTTAAGTGTTAACTCTAACTTGATTTTGTTTCGAAAGATGAATGGGATCAAATAAAGGGGTGCTGAGGTGGTATATTGGGAGGGTTTAATCATTCCTCCTTATGCTTTCTGCCTGATCTAGCATCAACAATGAATTTTTACTTTTAAAGATCAAGAGTAGGGAAGGTTGTTTCTACTGAAGCACAAACAGGTGAATCTTCTCGCCATACTAAAATCAACATAAATCCAGATCAAACAAGTAGAAATATAATTCAAAGTTTCCCATTTCCATCTAAATCTCATATCTGTCCTATAATAAGAGGTTATTTTGAAAAACTCTGCATATTCAGCAAGATATAAATTCAGGTTCTTAGGTGTTCTTTCAATATTATACCTTGTGTTGGGGGATTCCTTACAAATAGGCTGCTTTGTTTCATTCAATATCTGCAACAAACTCCCTCCTAATAATATACATTTACCACATGGAACCAGTAAATAAGTTAAAATTGATGGCTCAGAAGGCATATTGGGAGGGTTTAATCTGTGCCCAAATACTCATCAAATGAGATAATAAAATACTGAACATGAATCTAACTTTTTATAGAGGGCATGTGCAAATTAGTATAGTGGCCCTTCTTTTATAGGTCCATTGTGAAATGCTAGAAAGTGGACATGAAAGCTTTGAGAGTAAAACCACAATCAATTAAAACCATTATCCCAAATAGCGTAATTCAATTAATGTGTCTTCCTTACTGATCAACTCTTCTATTTCAGTTGACCTTCATAGTTAACAACATTAAGAAACCATGACAAAAGTTTTTATTAATTGCTACCTAAATTTAGCTAATCTGACCATCTCCGCAAGAATCCAATAAAATCAATGTAATGCTGGGTAACTACCCCACTTTACATCCAAACGTCAATCACACAGCAGCTAAAAATTTGATATGAAATTGAATTGGATAAAACTTCAAATCAAAGATAAAATTTTTGTGCTTTCAGTATCAAGAAAAATAAAAATAAAAATGAAGACGGTCTTACTAGATAGTAAATTACAGTAATCACCATAGTGGTAGATCTTAAAGCTGTGATTTCAATTACAATGTGTAATGCTGTACAAATGATTCTTAAAGTCAAGATTATATGATTTGCTGAAATTAAAGTTTCAAAGAACAATTTTCAACCCATTAGTCAAACTGGTTGCATGTCAACCGCATCCATAACTATATTCTGTAAACCGGTAAGCTTGATAGGGCTCTTTTTTTTCTTTTCTTTTTTTAACCCAGTCAAAAAACAGAAAAACAAAATATCATTAGTATATACAATTTTTAACATAAAATTTCATGAACAAAAGAAGACTAGGCTATGTGCATCAAAGAGTAAGTTGCAGAACTCACAAGCTGATGAGCATTGGAGATGCCTAGGGCCTTGACGAAACCAGAGCTTAGAAAATCGTGGATGCAACACAGCTAGCAGTGTCTTCCTTAATAGCTTGTATCTCCCAGCTTGGTGTTTGTTTTCCACAACAAAGGCTGCAAACCTCAGAGCTACTGGTAAATAAAAGTGCAGCCAACATTCCTTTCATAAGTACAAAGGATAGGCTTCACGAATTGTTTGACAAAGGGATACAAATTTCTTCTATGGCATCCAACCATAACAGCCTACTACAATCTTTGCATAGAAACCCTGCACCTCACCAGAGACTCTCTCTTTTGGTACCAACTTCCACCAAAATTAGCATTTACCACTCTCGACAATCAAAAAAACATTCCAATTGCACACAGGAGCTTTACATAGAGAATGATTCCCAGCCATTGCTTCTTGACAGATCATGACCAGTGCTCGCAGTAGTTAAGAGCTTGAGAAGCATTGACAGACTCCTTCATGGACATATCCCTGCCATTTTCCAGATAGCCCTAAGAGTAGCTGCAATAACAACAATAATAGAAGAAAAAATATCAGCATCCCTGGAGCATCTCTCCACCCAAATAGAGAGCCAATTAATAATGGAATTTGATTCAATAAATTCATATCTAATAATGAGAGATCTTATTTAAACTTAAGTGCTCTTGCAGTCTAATGAAATGGTCAAGATTATTTATTACATTCTAATATAAGCCATCCTACTGTGCACAGGTTACAATGCTTCGATGATATGTGCAAGGCATAATCTTTGGTTGAAATGACACCCCGCTTAGGCATAGTCTTAAAAAGCCATCCTGCTGTTCTGTTCATACGCACTGATTATCATGTTCCAAGACACGATATATAACCTGCAATCATCAAATTCCATGATACAATATCACTTTCAAGCATTTCATCAAACAGTTATGTGCCTTAGGCATAAATGGTTCATATAATTCTAAGAAATTTATCTCGAATATGAATCCTACATGTACATGCTCACAAAACCCACTATGATGAACAATATAAGACATATGGTTGAGCAAAAACATCAAAGTGCTTAAAAGAAAAAGAATAATAAGTTAATAACATGTACAACCCAGAGATTTAACGTACCTCCAAAATTTGAAATTTGAGAAGAATTTTTAGGAGTTCAGATTTCATTCTCTCTTAAAACTAGAGCTAATTTCTCACACCATTACCTTGAATATGAATCAAACAGCATATAAGTACCCACAAAACCACTTCGGTAAAACTATTTGCGCACAAAACCCACTTTGATGCACAATCAGAAGCAGCTAAAACACAAGTTTCTTTATGACTCCACACATTCATTGAAAAAAAAAAAAACATTAATGAGCTAAAAATCCAAAGTTGTAGAAGTAGAATTGTTAAAAGGAATAAATAATTGAACATGTACAACCCGAATATTTAACGTACCTCAAAATTTAGGAATTTGATCTCCAATTTTTAGGAGTTGGGATTTCAGAAGCTAGGGTCTGTTGCAGCACTGCAAGAATTAGGTAGGGTTAGGGATCAGATTTTTAAAAATGGTATTGTATAAATATGCAGTGGGAGGGAATGTTGTACCTGGAAGGAGTAAATATGTTTACTTTTTCCTCTCTGTTTTACACTATTATTGCTCCTCCTCCTCCTCCACCTCATATACGGACCTCTAATCAATCAAAACTCGAGGGATGTTGGCGATCTTTAACCACTCTCGCCCTTTGTCTTTCTTGCAGTGTTGTTTCAGCAGA
The DNA here is from genome assembly GCA_907173295.1 of Fagus sylvatica. Lineage (NCBI taxonomy): Eukaryota > Viridiplantae > Streptophyta > Magnoliopsida > Fagales > Fagaceae > Fagus > Fagus sylvatica. Next base: position 5,548,505 of record OU015762.1, read on the forward strand.
GGACACTCAAAAATATAAAGTTCAAGAAGCGAGGGAGGCAGGCCCTTCTTTGGGAGGAATTCGAGTTTAGGGCAGTCCGAGATCCACAGACTTTGAAGAGCAGAGAGGTTTTGAAAGCCCTTGGAGGATAGGAATACTATATTTGGAAGGTATCCAGATATCCAAGGAATGGTGAGAGAGGTAGGCAACGTCATCATCATCTTCCCATCTTCCTCCTCAGAAGGAAACGACTGCCAATCCGGAAATCCACCTTTACAATTAATGATGAGAGATGTAAGAGACGTGAGTCTGTGCAATCCCCACTCAAATACTTGCTTACAGATATTCACCCCTTTCAAATGAAGTGATGTTAGGTTGGTGGGGTAACCCTCTTCCGGAAAGGATTGTGCTTCCAATAGTAAATCATGGAGAGGTGAGGTGGGCGGTTGGGCAAGGCCTCGAAGTTTCTCACAATCCTCCGATCCAAAGCTCTCTCAAACTGGTGGGGAGCAACCCTCCATCCGGGAAGGAAACAAGACTAGAACACAAGACTATCCTGAGGCCAATGACGTGGCAGAGTTTGTGTAGGCCCTCCGGTAAGGATTTAAGCTTTTCACAATGATAGATTTCGAAGACGTTCAAGAGACACATTATTGTGTAACTTGTCTGCTACTGACTCCAGCTTTGGACAACTCTCTACATTCAAGGTGTTTGAGTGCTATAGGTAACTGGCCACTTGATGATAAGGATGTCAGCTCTGAGCATTCCCAAATCTTAAGGATTTTAAGCGTGACAGGTAGGTCGCCTCTTGATGACAAGAATTTTAGAGATGGACAATGCCCTATCTCCAACTGCTCAAGAAGAGATGTATTAAGATTCTCCTCATTAATCAATAAAGAAGAAGAAGAAGGAGCCTCTGCCACGTCTACCACCGACTGCAATTTCACACAATTTTTTATCACTAGCCTTTTCAAAGTTGAAGGTAGTTGGCCTCTTGAAATGAACGTCAAAGAATTACATTCCGTAATAGTTGCGTCTTCCAGACATGTACAATTGGACATTGGCAAGGATTGCAGAGCAGTACAACCTTTAATTTTCAGTATCCTTATCGTAGACATCAAGCCGATGGTGATGAGACTTGGGCACGAGCGAATATCTAGCTTTACAAGGAACATGAGCTTGTCTTGCAACATAGACGTCAGCTCTTTACAATCATCTATCGTCAGATTTTCTACCTTCACTAACCCATGCATGAACTCCTCTGTCAAGCTTTTTAGATCTGGAATAGAAATAACAATTGACTTTAGCGAGCATAACTCAACCGTGTTTCTACGAACCACCTCTTTGCATCCCACAATTTCTAATTCATGAAGCATTGGAAGGCTTGGAATTGAAACAACCAATTCCTCACATTTACGAACACAAATTTTTTCCAATGATGGGAGATGGTAGGGCAATTTTCCTTGCAATTTGGGGCAACGAGAGATAGAAAGCTCACGCAAGCGAGAGAATTCTTCATACTCATTTCCACAAGGAATCCAATCTTTCCATTCTTGCATATTCTCAAAGCGAAGTGTCTCCAAAGATTGAAAGGGTTTCAAGCCACTTTCCCCATAAAACTCAGGACCAACACTCTCCACCTTAGTCATTCCTATAATGACAAGGTCTTTCAAAGATGGTAATTGTCCAATTGCAGGCAAGGATGTGCATTTTCTACAACTCTCAATCTTTAGGAGCACCATATTAGAAAACGAATGATGTCCTAACCAAGTTGGGAATTTCTCACCAACATAGCCATCAATTGAAAGTTCTTTCACCGTTGTCCAAGGGCGTAGCATGTCAAGAACATCTATCGCAACTTTTGCATCTTGTAAATCATCATCTGCATACTCCCATTTCATCACCAATGCATCTAAATTCTTCTTACCATTTAAATTGGCCCTTCTTGCATCCTCAACATCAAGCACATTCTCCAATCTTGAAATGCAAAGTCTTCCGTGAAGAAACTTCAAGTTCATCAAGTCTCCTATCTTGGATCCAGTATGTTTCCCCACAACAAAATTAGATAGTGTTTGTAGGCTCTTTAATTCTTCTATTCCCACCGGCATCTCTTTAATTGAATTCACATCTGTAATATCCAAATGTCGAAGATTGACTAGATTCCCAATTTTCTCCGGTAACTTAATGAGACGAGAACAACCTTTCAATATCAATGTCTGCAAGTTGTATAAAGAACTTGTTGATTCTGGTAAACTTCTAATCTTAGCATTGGAAAGGTTGAAGTATCTTAGATGTTTCAGATTACCAATTGAATCGGGTAGCTCAAAGATTTCATATCCACCTAAAGATAATACCCTTAAGTATCTTAATTTTGGCAATAAACAACTAGGGACATGATTTGTTAAGTAGCCCCCCTCTTTTATTGGTAATGGTAAGAAGGTCCGTATATGCATATCTGTAGGGAAGTCTTCAAACTTTTTGATGCCATCAACCCGATCTCGAATGTAAGAGAAATGTCGTACCTTTGTAGAAATCTCAGATTGCTTAATACCAACCCAATTGTATCCTCCAACCTATAGCACAAGTCTCCCGCTGCCCATTCGAGCTAGATCATTGATGAGATCATGCATGACAAATAGTGATTCATTGCTTGCTTGATTGTTGAAAAAACGATCTCCGATGTAGATCACCAAAATACTCACCACCAAGTTCTTTCCATAGACTTGTCTTTCTGTCTCTTGAACCAAACCCTTCTGCCATCCATAACAAGACTAGCTCTTTTTCCTCAAATTCATAATCCTTTGGGAATAGTGAACAATAAGCAAAACACCGCTTTAAATGTGAAGGGAGATATAAATAGCTCAATCTAAGAGTTGGAAGAACATCACTATTCTTTTCTGCCATATCCCATATCTTGCTATTTAGCACATATTCCCACTCATTACGGTCGTGTATAGTGCGTAGAAGGCCTCCGAGGGCTTTTGCTGCTAATGGCAAGCCCTTACATCTCTCTAAAATTTTTCGATCAAGTTCTGGATGCGCAATGAAATCTGTTGCCCCTAATGCGTGTTGGAATACACGTAAACAAGCATCATTTGACAACTCTTTCAACTCGTAAGGTTTAGAACTGCTCACTGTTGATGAAACATGATCACTCCGAGTTGTGATGACAATTTTACTTCCTAGAGCCCCAAATTCAAAAGGCTTGCGTAGGGTTGTCCAATCAACGTAGTTTTCATTCCAAACGTCATCCAAAATGAGGAGAAACTTCTTGTCAGATAATTGCTCCTTCAATTTGTGTTGAAGTAGATTTAAATCATTATCATTGTTGGTCTCTTTTAGTGACATCTTGTAGAATTTGTTTCGTCACCCTTACAACGTCAAAATCATCAGAAACACAGACCCATCCTTTCAAATCAAAACAACGGCTCACGTCTTCGTCATTGTAGACAAGTTGGGCGAGAGTTGTCTTACCCAATCCCCCCATACCAAGTATGGGAATCACGGGGGGGAATTCAGCATCGCTCGATTCACTGCTCAGCAACCACTTAACAATAGCCTTTTTATCTTCATCCCTGCCATAAAAGTTACCTTCCTTCATGAGATAAGTTTCGGGCAGTCTTGATGTTGTTGTTTTAGTCCTTCCCTCAACATAGTCTCTCAATTGCAGATCGTTCTTCTGTGTCACGATTTCTTGCAATCTTGTATTGATCTCTTTAATCTTGGATCGCATATTGGCATCAAACATAATAGAAGTTGGTGTCAAACCCACACAATGACACAACAAGTAGGGATGAACTTTCGTACCTTACTTGTGCTTGGTTCTGCATTGACCAACTTACGTCGCAAAGCTTCAGTAGCAAACTCGTCCAAGATGTCGTCTGCATCATAAGCCAAGTCTTGCAGCTCATCCAGCCACATCTTCACCAACGAGTTTTTCACCTGCTTCTCTTCTGCATCATCCAGAACTGCACGGATCATCGGCAACATTGTCTTCCACTTCTTGAGGTCAGCATCAACTTGCTCTTGCTTAAAGATCTTCAACAAATCAGGGGATGTTAACTTGTCAAACAGCACTTGAAAGAAAGCGGACAGAGCAACCTCTCCAATGATGGACATGGTTTGCTTGTAGGAACAAAGGAAATATGAGAAATGAAGTAAGCAAAGAGATACTCCACAGAAAATTGAGTTAGGATCACTGAAGAGCTTTACTGTATTCTGTGAAAGTTCAAGAAATGTCTATTAAGTGTTTTCTATATATTTTTTTTAATTTCTTCTTGCTTTCTCAAATTAGTGGGTCTGGCTACGTAAGACTTTTCTTCATCATACGCGGTTTCAAAAGCATAAAGAGACATAAAGTTACATGTATGAATGACATAAAGGAGGAAAGATACAAAATGGAGCATGCCAAGATTGACTGCATTATTGGTAGCTTTATTAGTGCTCAAGACTTTTTGTAAGGCAACCATCAATAATTCCACCTTATGGAATCTCCTAGTGATTAAGTTGCTTAATGTGTCGGTAGGAAGTTTCCCAGCATCAATTAAAACAATGGATATACAGAAACTTTATCATTACCACAAATAGACTAGAAGTGAAACTTCAATGAAATTCAAAACTATATTTTAATTACACTCTAATTTTGTATCAATTGTTATCCCAAATTATATTTAAAATGCTTTAAGTTTGTATTAAGTGTCTTTACAATTTAAAGTTACTTTTAGCTCATTTAAAAGTATTTTCAGCCCATTTAAAAGTTACTTTCAACCCATTTAAAGTTAATCTAGATTTTACCAAAACTTATTATTAATTGAAGTATAAATTTCAATGACAAATTTTATCATGTAAAAAATTGGTTATTCTTCTTCAATATATTTTCATAATAACTTAAGTTAATTGTATCACAATAACAAAATTTACTTTAAGAAATAAAAACTGAATATATTTTTTTTAGAAGAAAAATACGATAATAAAAACTAAGTATCTAAATGGGTTAGCAATCTACCTTTTAAAAAAATTAAAAAAAAAGTTCAATAAAAAATGAACAATTTGCCTACTCTACCAAATGTTATCCTTAGTACAAGATTTTTTCAAGAGATGACAAAAATTAATAAACCAACATCAATAGTGTTAAACTTAAGTAGGGACGTTTAATATATATTTAATTGTGTCCTATACTTAAATCTTAAATGCATCCATGTGACTGCAAGGAGTTTTACAAGTTAGTTTAATGGTTTTATCATTTATGCAAGTATCAATACTAATATTATACCTATGCATGCTTCTTTGAAACCGGTTAACACAATAATATAAAATTTGTGAATGCTACTATATGAACTCAAACTTTCATAATTATTTGAAATATTATACCATTGGATCAAAACTTCTCCTAATAATTTTTTTTTTTTTTAATTCTTCTATAATTTAAAAATGAATTCTACCACATTCTTAGAATTCAAAATTACGGGGTGTTATTTAAAATCCAAAAATATTGTTTTCATCTCTAAAGTTTCTATGAAATTCGTTTTTCGTTCTTAAATTTTAAGAAAATCTTGTTTTTTTCCCTAAACTTTAAAAAGATTTTTTTTTTACCTTAAACTTTTAAAAAGATCTTTCATACCATACGTGTAACCAATAGTTTCGTGTCATTTGCTCACCTCATGTATGTCTTATGTTTTCGAATGTAATAGTCCATGTTAGACATGTCAAATTCTCTAATGCTAAAATTAGTGTCATTCTCGCATACACTAGGTATCTCTAGGCCCCAATTAAATGAAAAATTCTACTCTCATCTCAAAAATATTCCAACTCCTACAATATATAATTTAAGTACTTAATCAAGTTTGGTCAAAATATTCCTCCAAACTAATTTAGATGAGAGTTCTTCTAATCCATTATGTGACAATTAATTGAACTTTCCCATATATAAACTATAGTTCTTTAAACTCTCCCATAATAAATTTGAGGAATCTCCTCAAACTTGATTTGAAAGAAAACTTTATCCTTAAAATTAATATCCTACTTTTTCAGGGACTGCATTTTGCCTAAAAAAAAAGGTGATTTTACATTTTAATATAGAAGTCTCAGAAATTACTATACCAATAAATTACTTCCAGTGAGAAACAAATTTTTCAAAAAAGGTTTGCGTTAAGAGGCACGGCTATGGGCCTATCAATATGAACGTCTACACTGTGTGTGGGCCACCATAGAAATTTGGGTTTACTGTCCCTTTTGATTTCTTTTGAATGGGCCTCATGAGGTCCACAGTCCCTCCACCTCCTTCTACATGGAAAATCCCGTCTTCCTATAATCCTTAGGTAAAAAAAAAAAAAAAAAAGAAAGAAGAGATTTATTGGCTTTTTACTGTCAAACTCTTTGGCAGAGTGGTGGAAATTATTTTCCTTCCTCCAAAACCCTAGAGGGAGAGAGAGGAGATGAAGATGACCCAGAAAGCAAATCTATTCAAAGGCCAAAAGCAGAAGAAGAAGTCTGTTCCTCTTAACCGCTTGCATGAAGCAAAGCTTCTCTTTTGTCACCTTTTGAGATCGCAAAGGTACCCATCTCTCTCTTTGTGTATATGTTTTCGTGTGTGTTTTGTATATCAATTGGGAAAGTCTGGTACACTTGACAACGTGTGTGTGTGTTTATTTTTTTTTTGGTGCAGGGAAGAGAAATGTAAAGCCTTCTAAGGTTAAATTTTTTTGGAACCAAGGAGATGGATGTTGATCGTGTATTGTCCTATTTTTTCCTCTCTCTCTTTCCAAATATTATTTTCATTTTCATTTATTTATTTTGGGTTTTTTTGTATGTTAGTTATGTTGGGGTTAGGTTAATGGAAGTTCTGTGATGGAAAGTGCAAATGGGGTCAGCTTAATTTTCTAGTTCTTGATGATTCTGAAGTGGGTCTGAAAGAATTCAGCGTGTATGTCATAAATATCTAATTTTTATGATGCTGTATGTCACAATTTGAATTGTTTTATTATGTATTTTTGTGTATGTTAAGCTTTTTTAAGATGAATGTTATGAATGAATATACAATCAATAAGGGTGTTTAGGTAGTCAATCAACTCTAGCCTAGTGAAGTTTTTGGGTAAAGCAATGGAGAAAGGTCATGACTTTTCCAATGAGCTATAGACTGGCACTTCCTTCTCCCATAATAATTGGTTAGAGGGTGAGGTAGTGAATTCAAGACCTGCTAGGTGCGTATGTAAATTACCAATAGAAAAAATGTAGAAAGTTCATGGCTTCTTGACATTTTTTTAATCTGATGTTATTAAAGTTTTGCTGGAGAAGAAACTAAAGTGATAAAATTTGTATGCTAAAAATTTCGGTCCTTTTCTAATTGCGGTAGACTATAAGTTGTGCGAGATATTATTTTGGGGTAAGTGTGTAGTTGACCTTGTCTTGTTGTTAGTACTGAACTTTTGTCAATTAGGATATGTGATTTAACTATTTAAGGTAGGGAGGCTGTTTTATGAATGGATTATGTTTGGTGCTTTTCTCATTTGAAAGGTGGTGAGGATTCTAGGATGGTTCCTTTTGATCTCATCATGTTACAACAAGTGCTGAAATTTAAATAGTTGCAATCATGTTGTTGTTGTCTTGTTTGTTCAATATGTACTTGTACATTGTTCTTTGTAATTCTGCTTGATTTTTGGGTATCATTTATACTGTCGTTTTAATCTTTTAGAAATATTAGAGCCATATCCCATTTTAATCCTTTTTAGTGATTCATAATGATCTTTAGCATGTTGCTTAAGTTACCTTTTAGAAGAGTGTTCAATTTAGTGTCTTCTTTAGCCATATTCAGTTTAGTGTCTTCTTGTTGGATCCTTCCAGAAGAGTGTTCAATAAAGATCAGTCACTGTCAGTAGTTATAATCTGAAAATTCCTTTAATGCCATGTTTTAGGAGAACACATAGATAGAGGAGAAATTCTTTTTGTAAATCCTCTGCACTTGGGTATTCATGCTCTTCACTTCTCGTACACTTTTAACTAATTTATTTATTGTTGTAATACATTTTTTATTTTGTTATGTGCAATTATTTTTAATAAATATAGCAGAATTCTGGATGCATTAACATTTCATGTTAGTGATTTAAAAAATCTAAATTCATTGTGAATTTATCTTTTCATCTTCCTTTCTGTTTCCGTGTTGCAAGATGATTATTGGTGGAACTTTCCTGAATAAGCATTTTGTGAATCATAGCCTCATAGGCCCTTATGGATGTCAAGTCAACTAGTAGCAACATTTCACGATTTGTTTTGGTGACAGTACATAATTAACAGCAATAAGTTCCACGTTGGTCAGTTTTTTAAAAACATAGCTACTTTTATGGTATTTGATGTCATGTTCTATGACTGAGTTATAGCGATTAGATAGATATTTTCTTCACTCTATTATGCGACAGTAATATATCAATTAATGCTCCATTGGAGTCAATCTTGTGTAGACTGACGAGAAGCCTTGTTATCATTGGTGTCACCCTATGTTAAAGAACACTATAGATAATAGATAAGGGGAAAAAACTATAGTTGCTTAAAGAAGCCAAAGTTGAATCTGCCATCATTGGAGACTCTAGTTCTTTATTTAATTGTGTACATTAGTGATGGTGTTTTCCTCTTTGAATTGATTAAACCAGGAGGTGAGCAAGTTCATTAATCACTGCAATGAGATGAAAGCAGCCACTGTTGCTAATAGGGAAGGTGGCCAACTAAGTATTGTCAAACCACCGCCAGAATCGGCTAGTGGTGAGAAGAAGCAGTAGAGGATGAGAGCACAGAAAGAGTATGGACGTAAAGAGTGATAGATTATTGAAAGATGCTTTTGATCATTTTTCATGTTGCGGTTGTTTTTTTCTATGTTATAAGAGGAAACAAGGTTAACTGCTTATGTTGCAAAATCATCTTTTTTTTCCCTGTTCCTTTATTCCATTTTGCAGGTAATATGTTGTTAGCTTGTTTAATTTCATTGACTACTTCATAGGTTTTACAGTTTTTGGTGTCAATTTATATTACTTGATTGAATTTATCAAGGAAATATAAGCAGCTTACATGATTGAATTGTGCCATCTAGATGTGCACTTTCTGCTATAGTGACCAGTTGCTAATGCATTATCAATTGGACAGATTTTACCTCCAATTTAGTTTTCCTCCAAAGGCTCCAACCCATTATGTGGCGAATATAAAATTATTTACATGTATTAATTTTACAAGTCACATGACAAATTAAATAGGTTATGTGATTAAAAGTACACATAGATAGTCGTTACATAGTGGATTGATGCAGGCTTTCTCTAAATTGATTTGTAAGTAAACTCTTTTCCAATCAATTTTCCAATTGAGATATCCAATAGGTTGATAGAACTATAAGTGGAACATTATTTCTCGAAGACATCTAGAGGCAAATGGTCTAAAGGGCCATTGACACATCCAGGCGCCATCTATTGGCTCTGTATCTCTAAAATATTGAATCCAACATCCATTACCTCTTTGTCAACCTTAGTAATTTGGAATTGTTGATAGAAACTTGAATGATTTAAATTGAATTTATTTACAAAATTTTGAGCAATGGTATATATGTTAACAAATTGAACAAAAATTGGGGGAAATACAACTGGCTGAGACTTTTGCTATTCAAGGAAGTTTGGATTGAGGGGTATGCTAAATCTTGACATTCTGGATTATTGCTAATGGTATGAGTAACATATACTCACTTAGTAGTCATTTTACTTCTTGTACTTTTGTTTAGATCCGAAGGGAAGCAAATTGTGTAGCACATGCTTTAGTTAAATTTGTTGCTTCCTTTAAGATCCACTACTTGCTTTGTAATAGGACTTCCCTCGTGATGTCTTGATTGAGTGGAGTAGAGTTGTCTGTTTCTTCGTAATGGAAAGTCCCATCAATGGTGATGCTGTATTATTATGTTTTGATAGTAGAACATACCATTTATGATGAAATTCAATTTATTTAGTCAGTTTATGTTTATTTCAATTGTCAAATTAGTTTGTAACATTTCAATTATTCCAAAACTGCCAAGAATGATAGTCCACACATCCTGCCAATGAGGATGCCCACTTCATATCCTCTCCTTGAAATATGATAATAAATACTAGATTTTTCTTTTATCAGAAAATGTATAATAAATGATAAACATAGCACATATTGATCTAAGAAGACAAGTTGAGGTGGATCCGAGTCATCTCATCTGACCTTTCAAGCCCACCTACCTGTTTTCATTCTCTTGTCTTTGTCATGATTGTCTCATACCACACAAGGACGTATAGAGAGAGAGAGAGAGGGGTCAGGCACATCCGCACATATGAATATGAGTTGCGTAGCACGTGACCAATTTTAATGGCCAAAGCCCAAAAGAAGAAGAGCTCTATTACAGTATTACTGCATGTTAGAATCGGGACCGGTCCTAGACTCCTGGCACTCGCAGTTATGTTTTAGCTACTCTCTCTCTCTCTCTTATTCTCTAATATATTTTTGTTTTTAATTCTTAAAAATTGATGTAAATTACATATATCTCTAAAATTTAAATAATTATAATTGAAATTTAATTGATTATTCTTTTTTATTTATTTCTGGTTACATTTTCATTGAGACTGACCTAGAAAAAGGGACCCGCAACTTGATCGTTGTTTGTGAGTTTAGTTCAATTGATTTTTGATCGATCTTCCAGTTGTCCCTCTCTTCACATTAGCACTTAATGATATCCGAGTTGTGAATAAGAATAATTGCACTCACATGTGTTCCCTCAATTGAAAGGGGACATAATTGAAACGGGACAAATAGATGTACATCTTGGGAAAGAGTTTTCTCTTAAAATATATTCTCTTCCTATACCTACAAAAGACCACATTTGTCTATAGAATAATGTATGCAATCTCATATTCCGAGACTATGCTATTTTGATTTTTATGGCATTGGTTAACTGACTTAAGTGTTAGAGTGCTTTCGATTATTTCTGAGTGGTCTAAGCTGTTCAGAGTTTTCTCTCTTTCTTAGGAAGATTATTAACTCAGTGGATCGGAATTATCACTACTCAAATGTTTTCCTATGATATCGTCTATCATCCAAAATTTTACCCATCTACAATTGGCGTCTTTGATGGACTAGATTATCAGAGTGTAATCCTCACGCCAAAACCTATAATTTTTTGTTCCCACAGATTGCACCAGTTATAACCACAAATATAAAAGGGGGTTTATATATATATATAAATCACGAGGGACAACAAATGCTATCCTGAAAAGATTGTTGACAATTTGTTGAAAGAGTTCCACGTGGTTTGTTAGAATGAAATAGGTACATGCAAACTCCATCATTATGACACGTAGCTGATCATTTCAAGATCAAAATGTCGAAGCCCTGCAAATGATGGCATTAAAATGTCAGTTGTGTGAGTTCATGAATAAACCACACGTGGAGAATTTATGGTCTTTGGAGCAAGTCTTAGCATGGCAGCATTTTGCTTGGGAATTTATTCAAGCCCAGAGTGATAAATTTTAAAACTATCCAATATTCTATCATTTTTATACTTTAAAAATAGGCTAAATTATAAGTTAGACCCTCTAACTTTGGTTAAAGTTCAATTTAGTCCTCTAAGTATTGACCATCTCAATTCAATCCTCTAACTTTAGATCTATTTCAATTCCTTTTCTCTGTTAACACTCCGTCAAAACTGAACTATTAAAGCTACACTGTTTTTATTTTTTTCCAATTTTATCCTTACCTCTCTTTTTTTATTTTTTTCTCTCTCTTCCTTTGCTCTTCTCCTTCACCCGTCCCCTTTCTCCTCTAAATCTCTTCATTCTTTGTTTAAAACTCAGAGATCCAAAATCAACAAGCTTGAGGGTCGAGATCGACGAAGGAACAAATATTTGGGGTGGTGGAGATCGACGAAAGAGCAAATATCCTGAAATGGGTATTATGAATAATGGGCCTTTCTATAAAGATTAAAATTAAGTAGAACTATCCTGCAAACATTTTCCTATGGGTGAGGTAGATAAGGTCTTTGAGTTGATTGAGAATGGAAGACCACAATATGATATTCATCTACTGAGTGCTTGCCTTCTCTTAAGATGAGAACGTGTTTATGTCGCTATTGGTCAAAAAGCATCTTCTGAATCACAAGACTTTTTGCGTTTTGATTCATGGGTTTGTAAGGGAGTTAGACTCTAGAGTAGATAAGGCCCTTCCATTGTTTGATAAAATGAAGCACTCGGGATTCATTCATGTTGTTTCACTATATGATGTGCTGATCACAGGAGGACTCTGTAAAATTACAAAGCTTATGACATCTTTATACGAAAAGAGCGTACAAGAATAGGAAGAGAGAGAAAACATAGAAAGAAAAAAATAGAGTTAAGGGTAAAATTGGAAAGAAAATGAAAACAACGTAGCTTTAGTAGTTCAATTTTGACGGAGTGTTAACAGAGCAAAGGAATTGAAACAAATGTAAAGTTAGAGGATTGAATTGATATGGTCAAAACTTAGAGGACTCCTTAGAATTTTAACCAAAGTTAGAGAGTTTAACTTGTAATTTAGCCTTAAAAATAACATGAGAATGTATCTAATGGAAGTAACTAGGAAGACAACTAAGAAATTAATTTAGTGAATCTTCTTTTAGA
>OU015762.1:5561221-5712931 GCA_907173295.1 Fagus sylvatica
ATATGTGCTTGTAATCATGTGAAATGCTAGTATTTGATGGGGGTGCTATTAGGTTTTTTTAATTTTAAATTTTGGAATGGCTGGGAACTGCAGAATTCAAAACAAGGGCATTCCAGTCGACTGGATTTGGAAGTCCAGGCGACTGGATTATACCAGACCTTAATGATCCAGTCGACTATATTGGTGTACCAGTCGACTGGATCAGACAGAAAGTCCTGGGGGTGTGGTTTCAGTCGACTGGGCCATTTTTTAGCCACCTGGATCAAGGATGCAGTCGCCTGGATCCCTGATGCAGTCGACTGCATCCATATTTTTTCAACCTTTAACTAATTTCGTCTGTACACAAAAACCGTGACCATCTGAAATGATTTCTTCTTCCCTTTAATAAAATATTATCTAATAAAATCCTTGGGAACGTGACATTCACATGTTTGATTTATTCTTATAAATAATATAGAAATGATTTCTTCTTCCCTTTTTTTATTTTTTTATTTTATTTTTGGGTGACACTACTATCAACTAGTATATGCAGTTGCCTAGTGGACAGAAAACACAGAAAACAGCTTTTACACAAAGCCAACTGATTATTTGATTTTTAGGAGGTTAGTGGGTCCCACCAAGCAACTTATATATATATATATATATCTATATATATATATATATAGATATATAATATATATATATATATTATTTATATATCAGTAATTACAAACCAAAAAAAAAAAAACAGAAGAAAAATAAAATAATTATAAAATTAGCATCATTAACAAAATTGGTTGGTATGTTTTGGATTTACTACTAACAAAGTTAATGAGAATTTGATGTGGAGGCTTTGCTTCTTTGCTTGCTTTTAATTATAATCTTTGTACAAAGACACCAATCTCGCCCAACCGTGATTGCTCTTTTTCACCACAATGACCATTCATCCATGTTACCAAATAGCATGCTTGCATCACATTGAAAATAAGAGAACTAAGGACAAAGAAAGAAAAAAGCACAAAGATGAATACAAGATTGATAACACTAATTAAGCACAAATTCAACACTGTTTAAACACTAACAACATAGTAAAACCATTCAGTTTGACATAATGGTACAATCACAACCTAATAACTAGATGCCCTCAGCATCATCAAAAAAAAAACTCAAATACAAATAACTAGATGCCCTCAGCATCATCAAAAACAAAAGCTCCATCAAAGACAAATAACTAGATGCCCTGATTAATCAAACGCTCATTGATTTCCTCCATGGATGTTTCCAAAGTACCAAACCAAAGTGCTCATCATAAGTGGAGAATCTTTTAGTCACCATAGTTGAGAAGTTGTCGATGCTTGTTTGCATATTTCCTATGCTTGTTTGAATATTTCCCATGCTAGTGGCCAAAGAGTCCAAACGTCCAAGCACGAGTTGGAAGTTGTCCTCATTGATACGAGAGGAGCTAGAAGGTGCGCTTGGAGGCTCTTGATCCTCTTGCATTGGTTCTTCATTCCCTGCAGCTTCAGCTTCAGCTTCATCCATTTGTGCTTCTTCACCCACTTGTTCCATCACAGGTGCATTTTTCTTAACCCAAGTGTCATCCTTAAACTCATACCTCATTTGTCTCATGGTAGTTTCTCCATAAACATCCTTCTGACTTACGTCTCGAGTCTCTTTTTCACCACTAAAATCTACTCCAAAATGATTAAGAATAGTAGTGATCTGGAGACCATATGGGAGGGCGCCATTCTTCTTGTTGACACAAGTCTCCATGTGCCAACCAATATAGAATGCAAGATCAAGTTTGACCTTGTTGAGAATAGCCCACATTATGAAAAGGTCTAGATAGGAAGTGTATTCGTATGAACCACTCCTAGGAAGGATGTTGTGGGCTATGATGTGATGAATGAGTCGGCTTTCTAATGTGAGGTCTAATGTGAGGTCGGCAATTTTGGGTCTAGAGAGTTCTTGAATGTTAGGATTTCCACACACATTTGCCTAATTGACTCTCTAAAGGGTCATACCCTTCAAATTGCACCCAACTATTTGTAGTATAACGTGTTCAACACACGGTGCGAGGAACTCTCTAACTAATATAGAAGGCTAGTGTGGAATGGGGGAGTGAAATGGATTTACCCTTCACATAGGAGGTGATTTTGGAATGGATAAATTCAAAGTGTGTGTAAAAGTGTTTAACAAGAGTGGTGTATTGTTTTTGACGCGTTGAAAGGAAATTTTCCCATCCTTGAGCTTGAAAAAGCTCTCTAATATGAATGTGGTGATTAGCAAAATAAGGGAAATCAACAATTTTCCCAAAAACTACCGTTCTACGGCTAATGTCGTCATGGAATCTTACCGAATGTTCCGAAGAAGCGAAGCTCTTGTCCAATGATGGAGGTTCATCCCTTTGAGCCTTCGATTTGAGCCTTTTCTTTCTTGGATCTTCACTACTCACGGATTTCTTTGGAGCCATTCGAATTCAAGGGTTTTGAATTGGGGGTTTTGGGAATGTGATAGTTTTGAGAGTGATTGGGAGTGATTGAGAGTGATTGGGAGTGATTGGGAGTGATTTTCGACTAAAACCCTAAGAGAGAGAGTGAGAAAAATCGAGAGACAATGAGAGAAAATGGGGAAAATGAAGTCTGTTAATTTTATTAAAAACCCAGAAAACGCATATCCAGTCGCCTGGACTCCCTGATCCAGTCGACTGGATCTAGGTCAAATTTTTTAAAAGCTTTTAAACCTTAATCCAGTCACCTGGATACACTATCCAGTCGACTGGATTAAGCTCCAAAAACTCTCTGCCTGATTCAGTCGACTGGACACACAATACAGTCGACTGGATTTTGGTCAAACTTTTTTGAAAAGTTTGACCAGCTTAATCCAGTCGCCTGGATACACTATCCAGTCGACTGGATTAAGCTTCAAAAACTCACTGCCTGATCCAGTCGACTGGACACACAATACAGTCGCCTGGATATTGGTCAAACTTTTTTGAAAAGTTTGACCAGCTTAATCCAGTCGACTGGACACACTATACAGTCGCCTGGATCAGGCTCCAGTATTTTTTTTAAATTTTTCTGGGCATAATCCAGTCGCCTGGACTCCCTGATGCAGGCGCCTGGATTATGCCCAGAAAAAAATTTCTACCAGTTTTTAAAGCATAATCCAGTTTTTAATATTGGAAAAATGGGTTTAGGCCCTTGTGCATGTTCTAGATGTTGGTTGTTGATGCTTATGAAGGAATACTATGTAAATCTAGGTTCAACAGGAGCAGGAATGGCTTTCCAACTTCCACCACAGCAATTGGGCATGTGGACATATTGATATCTTCAAATGTTAACTATTATCATTGTAATTTCTGTTAAAATTATTTATAACATAATAAAATCTAATTCACTCCATTTTGACCATAACAATTTACATATTAACGTCACACCATTCCCATAAGTCACCTTCTCTATAGTAAAATTAACAATACCTTAAAAAAAAAATCATTTGTAAAATCACAAGCCATACTAATAGTAATCATTTGGAGCTAAACTGATTTCCATTTCCATTTCCATTTGGAGCTAAACTGAGCTCAATAAAAAATACAAATATAAATACATATCAAATATAAATACATATCAAACTCACATCTCAACCTATCACTCAGTCCCACAACAAGGTTTCCTCTTATTGCGAGGTGGGTTCCTCTTCAGTACAACAGGCATATCTGGTTGTGGCCGTTTTGTACCTACCCCTACCCCTACCCCTACCCCTACCATGATCACCCACTTCAATATCCTGAACCAAGTCCTCTGACTGGGTGACTAAGGTTGGGACAACTGACTGGGGCACTGAGGATGGACCAACTGACTGTGTGGGTGAGAATGGGCCAACTGACTGTGTCGGTGACGATGGGGTAACATCTGAAAATGATGCAAGTGGGCTGAATGTCTGGGTCAAAAAACTGATCGTATGCTCATGGTGGGCAGCTGAGATGGGAGTAGTAGTGTGGGCAACTGAGATGGGGGTGGTAGTGTGGGCAACTGAGATGGGGGTAGTAGTGTTGGTAGATGAGATGGGGGTGGTAGTCTGGGCAGCTGAGATGGGGGTGGTAGTCTGGGCAACTGATATGGGGGTGGTAGTGTGGGCAACTGACATAGGGGTGGTCTCAGTAACGGTGGTAGCATCTCTCAACTGGATGGGAGGCACACTCATACTACTACTCGGATCGGATGGAGGTGACAGGCGCTGCGACGTGGATGTGGCGGGCGCTGCGCACGTGGACGTCGCCTCCGAGTCCGAGTAGCGGTTGGAGGAACAGTTGTATGAGTATTGGTGTCTGAGTCTGTGTTAACTCTTTCCACAGAATCAAGCCGATGCAGCTCATTCATTCGAAGCTTCTAGTGCATTAAATGCCAATTGATATGCCTCCGCTGCTAGCTCTCCATAAATTTTGCCGGATCCAACTCTCGTTCAGATGAAACATGAAACATATTCGCATGTTGCACAACGTCTGTATTCAAACATGTTGCACAACGTCTGTCAAAATGCATAGTATGTCAGTAAAAAATTGTGTCTCAAAGATATCCAAAAGATGCACGGAATTATTAAGTTAAAAAATTTACCATCATCTCATAACAGCCGCTCCTGCGACTGATAAAGCGTCGAGTAATCCGACGGTACCAATCCATATATGGATCATGATATGCCATAAGACCAACCATTTTGTCACGAGTGACAACATGCTCACGTCGATGGTCCCATATACTTATGTAATGCCTCCAACGTTGCCTCCAATTCTCAATGTACCTTACCCCTAAGATCACAATCATGTAATTTCACATCGGTATTAGCAGGCTGGGGTATGTCTTGTTGCATACCAAATTGACGTAGAGCACGATTAGGTAAGTGCCACTCTACGATCTGGAAACATATTAGAGGCGTCACTGAACGCCATACCTCCTGCCCTATCCGACAATACTCAGGCAACGAACTCAACACATCATCTGTGTATGGTTCCCAAATTACCTACAAAAACTTAAAAATAAAATGCATTAATAAATGATATATGCCCAATAACAATATAATATAATTCAAATTCACCATGTATTGAATAACAATATAATAAAAATAACAATGTAATTAAAACAAGCACGTTACCTGATCAGGACGTTGCCTAGAGAAGTCCGATCGATACTGCTCAAGCACATGAGTGGACACATCCTTTATGTCCTTCGCATTGCGCCACCTACAATGGAAAGTATTCATCAATGGAAAATTTTGGCATAACCTTATTTGGTAAGGCATAAAACATGTTCAATGTCTATACAAAAAACTAAATAGTTACTTACTTAGTGCCATAAGGACCCCCTGGCAATGGTTGGGCAGCATCAGCAGGCACTTCAACATCAGCATCAGCATCAGCATCAGCATTGGCATTGACATCATCCACAGCGTTAACAATCGGTTGAATAGACTTTATTGCAGGTGATATGTGTGGAAATCTAGACCATGCCCACAACTGCACCAAGATTAGTGCACCAGCAATGTCACATGAGTCCGGGTCAGTGGCTCTACATAACTCTCTATATAACCATGCTAGAACTGCACTACCCCAACTATATCGTCCAGCAGCATCAAAATCCTCCAACATTGGCAAGAACATAAGGTGCACCTTCTCTCCAGACTTGTCAGCAAAATAACTACCCCCAAGGAGCTCTAATATGTAAGCTCGTGTATACTGCTGCACGGTCACCTCATTAGCATCATCAGGTAGGACACCAAACGTGTCCTGGAGCCACTTCATATTTAAACGTGACCCATCTAACTTATTTGGAGGAGGAGAGACACCAAGTAACTGAAGACATAATCCGGACCAATTTAACTCGGTACTCCCTACCAATACTTCTCCATCAACGGGTAAACCCAACATGACCTCAACATCTTGCAAGGTGATGGTCATCTCACCGTGGGGAAGGTGGAAGGTATGGGTCTCTTGGCGCCATCTCTCAACTAATGCTGTGATCAACGCCCAATCCATTTTTATAAAACCAAGCTTGGCTATGCCATAAAAGCCAAGCTCGCTGAAGGTATGGGATAAAACGGGCATGAAGTCGTCCAGATCGTTCTCTTACTGCCTCACGACGACGACAATGTAATAAAGTATACTGCAAAATGAAAAAAATATGTCAATTTATTTTATCACTAATGTAAGCGAAAATCAAATAATAAATATATTAAATACATACCAATCCCTCTTCCCAAATTTTGTTGGAGATGTGTTTATCCTGTCTAGTCAACACAGAGGGGTCACTAGGACCCGGATCCATCACAAAATGGCGAGGCTCCATAACTGAAAACTACTGCAACCATCAAATCAAAGCAGTGATATACCCAATCAACTATCAAGCTGAGAGCTAAAGAAATATATTAAATCTTCAATTATATAATATGGTTACATGTCTTAATTAAGGAGTTGCCAACTGAGAGCAAATTGATCATATTACATCATTCTTTCTCTCTTATTCTTTCTCACTCCAATTTCCTTTTATTTTTATTCTTAATAATTGATTGATTAATGACTATTACAATATATTAACTCTATTAGTATTAGGCATAAGCTTTAACTCCAACATATATAAGTATTTTAACACTTAAGAGAACTTAGGTCAACCAAGTTATTATCCAACTTTCTCCTTAAAATGTACATTGATCATAAACTCTTACCTATTCAAAATAAAGTACACTGATTCCCATACCCGCCAATGTTTCTCCATTTAATCTCCTTGAAATATATTCGATTCAAGAATTGCACCAATTTAATATTGATTTGAATACAATTTTTTTTATGCTACTCACAACAAAATTAGAATGAATCTTTGGGTTGGTGCTATTATAGTATCATCTCTGTTTTTTGCAATTTTCAAGTTCTTTTAGTTTTTCATGATTCTACCATCCAATATAAAACCAAAAATTAGTATACATAGGCTCAAATGAAAAGGTCCCTGAAATTTGTCAAACATTCAAACATTTCTAGTAGAAAAAGCTTATCTAGATAAAAAACCAAAAATTTAGAATCAATCTTCAACATATTTTAGGCATTTATGTGTAACTTTTTTTTCTTTTTCTTTTTTCTAAAACAACCTTAAAACACACTAACAGTATTAATTAGTCTTAAAACTAAATTACAAAACTTAAATACTCTAAAAGAAAAGATTTCTAAATATACATTTGCAAGGTACTACAATGTTATAGGGAAATTTTTATTTAAAAGGGGGAGATGAGAGAGAAATTTCTTTACCTGAGAGAGTTGAGACCGAGAGAGTTGAGACAGAGTTGAGACCGAGAGAGTTGAGACAGAGTTGAGACGGAGAGAGTAAGAGAGTTGAGACGGAGAGAGTTGAAACCGAGAGAGTTTCAGCTTTTGAGACAGAGAGAGTTCAGACCGAGAGAGCAGAGCTTCAGCAGCTTTTGAAACCGAGAGAGTTGAGAGAGAGACAGACTTTTTCTTTCTGGCGGGGAGACATATTTCTTCCATTTTTCATTTTAAGTGGAACTCGTT
This sequence comes from Fagus sylvatica, assembly GCA_907173295.1. Taxonomy (NCBI): domain Eukaryota; kingdom Viridiplantae; phylum Streptophyta; class Magnoliopsida; order Fagales; family Fagaceae; genus Fagus; species Fagus sylvatica. Next base: position 5,568,753 of record OU015762.1, read on the forward strand.
TCTAGAAGAGACGAGTTCCAGCTCAAAAATTCCTTCCAGCTGCGCATCATCCGTGGCAATCCGTGGCAGTCATCCGTGGCAAATTGAGGTGGACGTGGCAAACATGAAGTGCAACTCGTCTCTGCTAGAGACGAGTTCCAACTGGAACTCGTCTCTCCAAGAGACGAGGAGGCTATTCCCCAAATATGTTTTGCAACAGTGTTTTCTTGCAAAATAGTTTAAAAAATAATATTATTAAACAAAAAAAATCATGAAACCGGCTAAAACAATAATATAAAATTTGTAAATGGTACTATATGAACTCAAACTTTCATAATTACGTGAAATATTATACCATTGGATCAAAACTTCTCTTAATTTTTTTTTTTTTAATTTTTCTATAATTTAAAAATAAATTCTACGACGTTCTTAGTATTCAAAATTATGGGATGTTGTTTAAAAGCCAAAAACAATTAGACAAAAATATTGTAATACATCCCTCAATTAAAAAATTTCACCACTGAATAGTTTGAGTTAAGATTTCATCATTAGCGTCATTTGAAGCAGTGAATTGAGCCAAACAAGTCTTCTCATTAAAATACACGTAGGTAAAGATTGATAGGTAGGTTTTTTTTTTAGTTAAGGTACGTAGAAATTCTAGTCTAAACACACATATGATATATTTAAGGATCCTAAAGATCAAACCCATAAACTTATAGAGGGGTGGGACTTTTGAGGGGGGTTGCACCACTAAGCCGAATGCCTAATGGACGATTGATAGGTAGTTTATGATCCTTAGAACTAAGGCGAATGGAAATCACAGAAGACAAAAGAAAAGGCATTATGACATTATGGAGTTTTTGCTTCCAAAAGCATCTTAAAGGAATTGCAGATGCCTATGTAGAAATTCAAAATCAAATCAGTTAGCAAGGAAGTGGAGGCACTACACTATTCATCAAGATTTAAAAAAAAAAAAAGACTTGAAAAATATTTGTAATTACCAGACTTGCAAAATGAGTTGAATTGCTTTGCTATTTCTATGTTCTCAATGGTACTAAAAATAAACGGTAGGACGAAATTATTACCTTTTAAATAAAAGGTGAAAGTATAACTTTTTAAATTTCATGGCCAAGCAAGGTCTCAACCCATTAAAAAGGATTTTTGTAATATAAATATATTTATAGATAATGTTGCAACAGGATATTAATCAAAATTCCCCAATTTTTCTTGATTAGGCGCCTTAGGGACTAGAGTGATAATAGTTGCATTAACTTCCCCTAAACATTTTACCTGATCTAAAGAAGGAATGTACTGCTGCTAGCACTTCCTCTTGTACAAGAATGATAGACTAGGCTCGCTTAAAGAATAGAGCTGTAAAGCCACCAAGATTGGGAGATTTGTCATCTTTCATAAAGAATAATAATTGTTTAATGTCAGCATCTGTAATCTCAGCTTGCATAAGTTGCTGTTGCCTACAAGTGATTTGGGAATTCAAGTGGTTAAAGACCCTATTAGCATTAAATTCATCGAAAGATCTCGAGGAGCCAAAAGGCTACTTATGAAAGTTCATTGCCAATTCTATAATTAAATCAGGATCCTCCACTATCTGCCTTGCATCATTGAATAGGCACCTTATAGAGTTTTTGGCCTTCCTTACACTTGCAACTTGAGAAAAAAAGTTGTGTTATGGTCACCTAGCTTAAGCCAAGTGTTCCAGAATTTTGTTTCATGAAAGCCTCTTGGAAACCTTTAATTACCCAACAAAATATAAAATAAAATAAAAAAGATTCTTGGAAACCTTTTTTCTTTTTTCTTTTTGGGGGTAAGTAGTGAAGCCAAAGACTTCTTGAATACAAACACACACTTTTTGACAGCAAGAGTCAAGAGCCGTGTGTGTATTCTTCTTGGTGTAGGTTTCATTTATTTTATTACAATTATCTTTGAGTGGAACTGGTCTTGCTGGATAGTCTCTACTCAATGCCTTAACAATCAAATTATGAAGAATACAAAGCTTAATTTTCTAGCTCTTGATTATTCAGAAGTGAGTCCATTAAATCAATATCTAATACTTATTTTTTGCTCAATCAATATTTAATACTACTTATGATACTAAAACTCAAGTGGAAATTTTATAGGGAGAATATGTTTTGTTTGGAAGAGTATTTAAATCAAGTCTTTCATTAGGGAGAATATTTTAGTGAGACCAAAGTGGATATTCGTACGATCGTTCCTCATTTACATTACAATGCAAGCGGTGATTGTTTATTTATTTTTTTTAAAAGAATGTGAGGGATTTTTGCAATATAAAAAAGTGGCCACTTGCGGGTGTTACAAGATAAAAGTGGTCCTTGCATAATTGGTTTTGAACGTAATCAATATTATTGGGGTAATCAACCATGTGATGTATCCAGTTTGTAGTGTTCCCAAATGTATCGTGGAATGTGGATTGAAACCAATATATAATTAATGGATTGATGGGGGTTCAAACCGTTGGCCATAGCACTCGCACCCTCTACGATGACTACTGCTTGGGGTTTGAAACCCCCTCCTCATTTCTCCAATTTTCACCTATCAAAAAAATAACATTTCATGTATAAAAAATGGGTACTACGGTTTAGGTGCATAACAATTGTTAGAAAATTGGATTAAACCCACTTGACATTTTGGCCAGTGATATACTCTCTATTCCCCATTCAAGTTCAATCTTTCTCTCCCTTCATATATCTTGTCTATGTATTTAGAGTAGGATTTTTTCTTCAAATGAAAAATAAATTATATAAAAAATAATAAAATAAATTAGTTGTTGGAATCCAACGTAAAAGTAGAGCTGCCAAACCCCACGACATGTATGTTATTTTTCTCTTTAATAACTCCACCACTAACATCTAAAATACGAAATTATTCAATAAACTTACTTGGCGAAAGAATCCACTTGGCATAAATTTAATTCCGAGATGATGGAATTGAGAGAGACAGAGCAACGATATAAAAGTGACCACTAGCATTTTTTTGATAATTAAAAAGTGGCCACTAGCATAGTTGGGTTTGAAGGAATCACTAATTATTGGGGCAATCAACCATGTATTTTTGTTTCTAATGTTTCGAAATCTATCACGAGATTAAAACCTTTAAATAATTGATGGATTGATGTCTAGAAAGCTTGGCACTCCGTTTTCGGTGTTAAATTGCATAACTGTGGGACAAACAAGTCCAACCAACAAATAAAAGCTATAGTGGTTGGAATTGAATTGGACAAACAAGTCCAACCAACAAATAAAAGTATTAAAAATACAACTATAGTGCCAAAATAACATAATATTTTTATAGTATATTAATATATAATTGGAATTAGATAGTGTTAGGTACATAAAATTAGACAATTGGGGTTACACAATATATAAAGGGGGACACAAATAAAATAAAATAAAGGGGGGAAAAAAAATAAAAATTCGATGAATTGATGTAACATAATTAGGCCCAACCCTATAGGTTTAAGCTTTTGGATTGAGTAATGTCTTTATATGTTGCCTTCAAACTTCAATTGGAATCTCCCCAATGTGTTATCTCTCAACAAGTACCAAATAGGATATGACAAGATAGTTTGTTTATATTAGAGAATTTAGGATAGTTTAATTTCTAGCTTTAAAGTCAAGTGAAATTGTTGCGAAATTTAATACATAATCTATCATAGATGATTTTTGGGATTTAAAAGAGAGTGGAATTAAATCTTGATAGATGATCAAATTGAAACTTAAATTGTATTAAGAAACAATTATTATGTCTTTTCTTTTATTTATAATTTGTTAACATTGAATAAACATTAGTTTTATTTTTCATGTATTAATTTAGTGTTGAATATCTATATAATTCTCTTTCTTTAATTTCAGCATATGTAATCTCATCTTGCATAAGTCCTTGTTGCTTGCAAGTGATTTGGGAATTCAAGAGGTTAGAGACCCTATTAGCATTAAATTCATTGAAAAATCTAGAGGAGCTAAAAGGCTACTTATGAAAGTTCATTGCCAATTCTTTCATTTTGAATCAGGATCCTGCACTATCTGGCCTGCATCATTGATTAGACACCTTATAGAGTTTTTGGCCTTTCAATTCCTTACACTTACAACCTAGTGAAAAAAAAGTTAGTGTTATGGTCACCTAGCTTAAACCAACTGTTCCTAGACTTTTGTTTAATGAAAGCCTCTTCTGCTTTACTTAATGAGACAAATTGATAGAGACATATTGCCAAATTTTTGCTTCTGAACTAACTCCAATTTTTGTTGAGCTTTGAATACCCTTTAATAAATATTGCCAGATTTTTCTGCATTCATTTTCTTTAATACCCATTTTACAACCTTTAGCTTAGAATAAAGTTGGAACATAGGAAAGCGTTCCACATTAGTATTCCAAGGTTCTTGGACCCAGTCTAGGAAGTTGGCATGATCAAGCCAATAGTTGAAGAATTCAAAGGGCTTAGGACTAAAATTAGGACTCAATCTCTAGTTGAGTTGGTGAGTGTCTTCTGGGTTGGTAACTTCTAAAATGTGGGCTTGGGCTTGGGCTTGGCTCTTGCAAATAGGCTCACAACCCACTTCATTAGTGACCAATCCTTCTATATCAGTATTTCTTGCCAGCTCAGCATTAACAAACTTACCCACTCTTCACGCGCAAATTGGATTGTTCATTTTTCAGTAAAGCTTGCTTGTCTTTGAAACAAATTCAGAGGAAAAAAAATATAAAGGATCTTGATGGCAGCCTGGCATGATTGATTGAAAGACAAAATATGAGGGAGAGCTAACCCTTTTGCTAATTGAACAAATGCCCAAGGGCCAAGATTTGGAAGAAAAAATAAAACGAAGGCTTCGAAAAAAGAGCAGCTTCATCTTTGAAGAGAATGGAGCTACATGGTTTGGGCCTAGAACACCTTGACATATTACTTTTAAAGTTCTAATGGGTCTAAGTCTGGCCCAATTCCATTAACAGCCTTCAGTGCTAACAATTAGCCTAGAAAAAACATAAAAAAATAAAAAATAAAAAAAAAATAGACAATGACTGGTGACTAGCCAATTTACCTATATATAGAGGCATTTCTTCCAAATAATTTGTTTTAAAATTTCTGAGATGATGCAGATTAATAACATTGTGTTTTAAAAACAGACAATGTCTGGTGACTATCCAAGGTACACAGTTCTTACTAGCAATTTTTGGTAGATGACAGCAATATTCCAATAACATGGTGTATAAATTGCAATTGTAGGACTAATTCATTTTGGTACTTCTGACTTTGGTAAAAGAGAAGTCAAGCTATTGTAGCTGTTGAAAGCCTGAAACTACTATCAATTTTACTACAAAATACTTATAAATTGACATGATTAATTAGTACTACATCAATCACAATATTAAAAAATTTCTTAATTTTTTTGCCTTTTGTTTAAAAGTTGGCACATCAACTTGTAAACCTAATGACCTAAAATTTGTATGAGCCCTGACACCACTCATCTATAAATGACCAGTTGAGTTTGATTGCTCAAATCTAGTGTATGAATGTATCCACCTAAAGAGAGTACCCTTAAGCATTGTGATTCTGACAACAAATACAAAGGAACTTTATTGTTTAAATGACAATATAAGTATATGACTATCTAATACGTACCTTCAGCCATAGAATTCTTTTTTTTTTTAGTGAAAATTACCTTCAGTCATAGATACTTAGCCAAAAAGAATAAGAACTAATTAGCCAAGGTTACTCTTAGAATATACCTCAACAAATTTTTGAAAGAAAAATAAATCACAATGTTCAGAGTAGATTTGTTATTTCTAGAACATTTTAATGTGGTAAGCTAAACAAAGTTTAATGTCAAAACAAGCAAACAGAGTCGTTCCAAAACAACTGGCTAAATAGAATTTAAACATTCATTTGATTTTCAGATGTTGAAATGTGCGTGGTTTTGAAAGTCCATAGGAATAGGTATTTAGATTTGGGAAACATTTGATTGCCAGGCAAGTGAAGGAGCAGCAACATTATAATACATCCCTCAAGTAAAAAGAATTTCACCTGTGAATAGTTTGAGTTAAGATTTCAAAGACTATAAGTTCCATCATTATCGTGATTTGAAGCTACGAAGTGAGCCTAACAAGTCTTCTTGTTAAAATACATGCTTAAATGGGACAGAAATTACAATTTACAAGCAGGTAAAGTTTGATAGGTAGTTTATGATCCTTAGACAAAAGAGAAAGCGTGATGACGTTATGGAGTTTTTTGCTTCCAAAAGCCTCTTAAAGGAATTGCAGATGCCTGTGGAGAAATTCAAAATCAAATCAGTTAGCAAGGAAGTGGAGGCATTGTATTGTTCATCAAGACCAAAAGAGAAACAACAGAACAAGTAGAGTAGTGGCATATATGTACTTAACATGAAATGAAGAAAAGAATAATATTTATAATTACTAGACTTGCAAAATGAGTTGAATTGCTTTGCCGTTTCCATGTTCTCAATGGTTCAGAACATCTATAATAACTGGTTAGCCTCCTTTAGGTTGAATAACCAATGAAAAACTCACCTGAAAGTTTTAAAATAAAAACTCTCTGACAACTAGACCTTGGTTTTTTGTTCTATACTGCTAAGTGGACATTTATGGAATGACGGTACCATAGCATAATTTAAACTAAAGGCAAAACTTTGAAAATGAAAACATGTTAGAATTTATCACAAATTTCTAGTAGTTATCTCTATCTTCTTGTCATTTCGATAGATGAATGAAATCAAAGAAAGGGGCACTGACATTTTTATTTAACTGAACATAACACAGAAGAAGAGTCGATTTGTGTTTTGCCCTCTGAGACCAGAATGCCTTCTTTCCTCACTCTGTAAGTTCACAAAATTGGCTCACCGAGAAGACCACAAAATGGGCAGCGAGAGGAACATGGAAAAATAAAATGAAAGAGAAAATTCAGGTTCTCAAGTGTAGCCACCATGCCTTTCAAAAGTACATAGGATAACACTTCATGAATTGTCTGGCAAAGCTTGCACCTCACCAGCAAATCTTTCTTTTAATACTAAAACTTCAACTATGATCAACATTTGCAATGCCCGAAAATTAACAAATCGTAACCAATTCTTCCAAGGAGGTTTACAGCATTTTATAGAATGATTCCCAACCATTGCTTCTTGACAGATCTTTCCCTTCAAACATGTCCACATTCCAGCATTTCTGAAAAGCCCACAAAGTGGCTGCAATAACAAGAATAACAACAGAAAAAATGGCAGAGGACAAATAAGTGGTTAGCCTCCTTTAGGTCAAGTAACCTATGACAAACTTGCCTGAAAGTTTACAATTAAAATTCAGTGACAACTATGATTATTGGTTTATTTTTGCTATACTGCTATGCTATGTGATATTTATAGCATACACTAACCTAAAGAGATCAAACTTTGAAAAAGAAATTCATCACAAATTTGTATTAGTTATCTGTAACTTGCTGATATTTTGAAAGATGAACGATATCAAAGAAAGGGGCACACGTTGTTATTTACATGAATACAGATGAAAAGTCAATTAGTTTTTTACTCTCTCAGACCAGAATGCCTGCTTCCCTCTCTCTTTTAAGTCCACTGGGTATCGTGCCACAATGCTGAGCGGTTCATAAAATGGGCAGGGGAGAGGAACATGGAAAAAGAAATGGGAAAAGAAAAATTAAACAGTCAGCAAATAAGATATGCCTTAAGTATTCAACAAGATCTATCATCAGCAATGAATTTTTACTTCTAAAGTCCATATAATAGGATGGAAGGTTGGAAGGTTGTTTCCACTGAAATACAACCAGGTGTTTGTTTCAGAAACTTTGCAGATTCAGCAAGACATAAATTCCGGTTCTCGAGTGTTGTTTTTAGATTTTATTATACTTCAGTTTGGGGTACTAATCTATGCTGCTTACTTTCATTCAATACCTGCAGCAAAGTCCCTCCTATTATTATAAGTTTACTGAATGAAGCTATTAAATTAAATTGATGACTCAGGTAGTATTTTGGGAGGGTCTAATCTATGCCTGAAGAACTAACCAAGCAAAGAAGGATTATAAAAAAAAAGTTCTTATGGTCACCTAGCTTAAGACAAGTGTTCCTAGACTTTTGTTTCATGAAAGCCTCTTCTACTTTACTTAATGAGACAAGCTGATGTAGACATTCCTTTTCATTGTTAATCAGACCAGCTTTACCAGGCAGCAGCAACAATTGCTTATGAACTAACTCCAATTCCTGTTGAGCTTTGAAAACTCTGAGAAATATTGCCAATTTTTTTCTGCATTCATTTTGTTTAATACTCCTTTACAACTTTAGCTTAGAATAAAGTTGGAACATAGGAGAGTGGTCCACATTAGTACGTATTATAAGCTTCTTGGACCCAGTCTAGGAAGTTGGCATGATCAACCCAATAGTTGAAAAATTTAAAGGGATTATTAGGACCAAAATTGGCACTATTTCTAAATGTTGTAAGAGCAAGGCAATAATCAAGGATCCCAAGGCAGCCTCGTTAATAGTCAGTTGAGTTTGTTAGTGTCTTTTGCGTTGGTAACAGGCCCAAAATGTGGGCTTGGGCTTGGCTATTGCAAACAGGCCCACGACCCACTTCATTAGTTGCCAATCCTTCCATATCAGTATTTCCTACCAGCTCAGCAATATTAACAAACTTACCCACTTTTCCCACGCAAGTTAGATTGCTCATTTTTCAGATACATAAAGCTTGATTGTCTTTGGTATGAGATATCTTCAAACAAATTCAGGGGAAAAAGAATATAAAGGATTGTTCTGGCAATCTGGCTTGATTGATTGAAAGACAAAATATGAGGGAGAGCTAACACTTTTGCTAATTGAGCAAAAAGCCCAAGGCCCAATAAAATTAACATTAGTCATGTTTGGTTCTTGAGAACATGTGGAGAGGAATGTTAAGATTTTAAGTGTGGGTGTTGGCATTACTGGACTATCTCACTTGAATCCTTTGTGTATAATTGAACCTCTTAAATGAAACTCAACGTGGACTAAAAATACACTCTTATATGAAAATCAAGTAAAACATTGGTGCAATGCTCATAAGTCTGTTAGAGAAAAGCAAACACAAAATGTAAAATTCTTTATGGCAATGCAATTCTTCTTTATCTTTTTCTATTTTTTGGCTAGGTAAACAAGTGGGGTTTAAATCCACGCATCAACACCGCAAAGAGTACCAATACTACTGGGCTATCACTCAAACACCACAAAACTATCTACTATATAATAAAATAAAGCTCCCAAACAAATGAAGGCTATCAAATAAGAGCATGGGGCTCCATTGTTTGGGCCTAGAACACCTTGACCCAAGGCTTATTAATTATAAAGTTCTAATGGGTGAAAGTCAGCCCAATTCCATTCACACCCTCCACTACCACACAACTTGTCCAAAAAAAAAAACAAACTAAACAATGTCTATGGACAAGCCAATTTACCTATGTGTATACTGTATAGGCATTTCTTCCAAAGAATTTGTTTTAATTTTTTTGAGATGATACATATTGGTACCCAATTCCTACTGGCAATTTCATTCCACAACAGCAATACTCCAGTAACAAGGTGTATAAATTGCAATTGTAGTAATTAATGATTTTGGTACTTCAGACTTTGCTGAAAGAGATGCCAAGCTATTGAAGATGTTATAAGGAAAATACAAAAGTTACTACCAATTTTACTACAAAATGCTTAGAAACTAACATGACAATGATTGTGATTGGTGTTACGTCAACTACATATTAAATAATTTTTTTTTTTTTTTGGTCTTGTGTTTAAAAGTTGATACTTCATTTTGTAAACTTAATGAAATCAAATTTGTAATAACCTTGAAACCACCCTTGTTATAAATTACCAGTTGAATTTGATTACCCAACTGTATTGTATTCACCTAAAGAGAGCACAAGCATTGTGATTCTGGCAACAAAAATGAGGAACTTTATTGTTTAAATAGCAATATGAGGTATCTAATACGTACCATCAAAGAGTAAGAACTAATTAGCCAAAGTTACTCTAAGAATACACCTCATCAATCTTTTGAAACAAAATAAATCACAATCTTCAACGTAGATTGGTTATATCTAGAACGTTTGGGGTAAGCGAAACAAAGTCTAAAGTCAAATAAGCAAGTGGAGATTCAGCAAAAAAAAAAAGGAGAATTTCCAAGACAGCTGACTAAATAAAATTTAAACATTCATTTGATTTGCAGATGTTGAAGAGTGCATAGTTCTGAAAGTCCATAGGAATATGTTTAATGTCAACAGGCTAGTGAAAAAGCAGCAACATTATAAAACATCCCTCAAGGAAAAAGAATTTCACCACTGAATAGTTTGAGTTAATATTTCAAAGACTATAAGTTCCATCATTACCGTGATTTGAAGCTGTGAAGTAGGCTTAACAAGTCCTCTCGTTAAAATACATGCTTAAAAGGAGGTAAAAGTTTGATAGGTAGTTTATGATCCTTAGAACTGTGGAGAAGGGAAATCACAGAAGTCAAAAGAAAAACCACTATGGCGTTATGGAGTTTTTGCTACCAAAAGCCTCTTATAGGAATTGCAAGTGCCTGTGGAGACAATCAAGATCAAATCAGTTAGCAGGGAAGTGGAGGGACTACACTATTCACCCATGACCGAAAAAGATACAACAAAACAGAACAAGCAGAGCAGTGGCATATATATATATATATATATACTTAACATGAAATAAAGACAAGAAAAATATTTGTAATTACCAGACTTGCAAAATGAGTTGAATAGCTTAGTTGTTTCTATGTTCTCTATGGTTCAGAATAATAACTGGTTAGCCTCCTTTATGTTGAATAACCAATGAAGAACTTGCTTGAAAGTTTACAAAGAAATATTCAATGACTAAGACCTTGGTCTTTTTTGTTCTATACTGCTATGTGACATTTATGGAAATGAAGGTTCCATAGCATACACAAAAAATTTATTTTATAGATAATGAAGGTAACATAACATACACTAAACTAAAGAAAGAAACTTTGAAAATGAAAATATATTAGAATTCATCATAAATTTCTAGTAGTTATCTCTAACTTGCTGTTATTTCAAAAGATGAATGAGATCCAAGAAAGGTGCACTGACACTTTTATTTACATGAACTCAGAAGAAAAGCTGATTAGTTGTTTGCCCTCTGAGACCAGAATGCCTTCTTTCCGCACTCTGTAAGTTCACTGGAGATTGGGCCACAATGCTGAGCAGACCATAAAATAGGCAGTGGAGAGGAAGATGGAAAAGGAAAATGAAAAAGACAGATTAAACAGTCAGCAAATAAGTTATGACTTAAAAATTCTACCAGATCTATCATGATATCATCAGCAATGGATTTTACTTTCCACTGAAACACAATCAGGTGAATCATCTCGCCATACTAAAATCAACATAATTCCATATCAAACGAGTAGAAATATGAAGCCAAAGTTTCCTATCTCCATCTAAATCTCATATCTGTCCTATAATAAGAGTTTGTTTTGAAAAAACACTCTGCATATTCAGCAAGATATAAATTCAGGTTCTTGAGTGTTGTTTTCAATATTATACCTTGTGTTTGGGGGTATATCCCTACAAATAGGCTGCTTTGTTTCATTCAATATCTGCAACAAAGTCCCTCCTATTAATATACATTTACTGAATGGAACCATTAAATAAGTTAAAATTGATGGCTCAGGTATATATTGGAAGGGTTTAATCTGTGCCCACAGGTACTCAGGTAGTATAGTGGGAGGGTTTAATCTGTTCACAAATACTCAAAAAGTAAAGAAGTATTATAAATAGAGATAAAATAACTGAACAGGAATCTAACTTTTTATAAAGGGCATGTGCAAACTAGTATGGTGGCTCTTTTTTTTATAGGTCCATTGTGAAATTCTTGAAAGCAGACATGAGAGCTTTGAGAGTAAAATCACAATCAATTAAAACCTTCATACCAACAAGCGTAATTCAGTTAATCTGTCTTCCTTACTGATCAACTCTTGTATTTCTGTATAGTTGACAATGTTAAGAAACCATGACAAAATTTTTATTACCTGATCCCCAAATTTAGCTGATGTGATCATCTCCGCAAGAATCCAATAAATCAATGTAATGCTGGGCAACTACCTCACTTCACATCCAACTGTCAATCATCAACTGAAAATTTGAAATGAAATTGAGTAACTACAAACCAAAGCTAAAATTTATGTGATTTCACCAATCAAGAAAAATTCTGAAAGAGAAAAAATAAATGATGACGGTCTTACTATTACAGTAATCACCGTAGTAGTAAATCTTAAAGCTATGATTTCAAGCACAACGCATAATGCTGTACAAATGATTCTTTAAGTCAAATTATATTATGGCTGAAATTAAAGTTTCAAAGCCCATTAGTCAAACTGGTTGCAAGTCAACCGCATCCATAACTATATTTTGTAAACTCGTAAGCTTGATAGGGCTCTTTTTTTTTTTCTTCTTTTTTTCAACCCAGCCAAAAAACAGAAAAACAAAATGTCATTAGTATATACAATTTTTAACATAAAAGTTGCATAAAAGAGAAGACTAGGCTATGTGCATCCAAGAGCAAGTTGCAGAACTCACAAGCTGGCGAGCATTGGTCAGAATTGGCCTAAGGGACTTGACGAAACCACAGCCTAGAAAATCGCAAAAGCAGCACAGCCAGCAGTGTCTTCCTTAACACCTTGTATCTCCCAGCTTGGTGTTTGTTTTCCACAACAAAGGCTACAAACCTCAGAGCTACAGGTAAGTACAAGTGCAGCCACCTTGCCTTTCTTAAGTACAAAGGAAAAGGCTTCACAAATTGTCTGACAAAGGGATAGAGATTTCTTCTAAGGCATCCTACAACAATTTGATTCCCCATTCGATCTTTACATAGAAAGCCAACAACCTCACCAGTGAATCTATCTTTTGGTACCAACTTCCACTAAAATTAGCACTTGCCACTCTTAACAATCAACAAAACGTGTCCATTTGCACACAAGTGCTTTACATCTTCTTATAGAATGATTCCCAGCCATTGCTTCTAGACAGATTATGACCATGTGCATGTAGTAGTTAAGAGCTCGAGAAGCATTGACAGCCTTCCCTTCAAGCTTGGACATTTTCCTGCATTTTCCAAATAGCCCTAAGAGTAGCTGCAATATCAACAATAATAGAAGAAAAAATATCAGCATTCCGTAGAGCATTCTCCACCCCAATAGAGAGCCAATTAAAAACGGAATTTGATTCAATAAATTCATATCTAATAGTGAGATCATATCTAAACTTAAGTGCCCTTGCAGTGTAATGAAATGTTCAAGATCAGCATAAGTCATGGAATGGTAAAGATCATTATTACATTCTAACATAAGGGTGGTACACATTTTAATGAAACTATATTTCATTTCATACCATAACTGCTTTGGAATAAATGAAATATCTGCCCATTTAGCGTACAGGTGACAATGCTTCGATCATCTGTGCAAGGCATAATCTCTGGTTGACATTCCACTCAGGCTGCCATTCTATGCATACCCACTGATCATCATATTCCACCCAGGCTGCCACTCAGTAAAGAAGGATTATAAGTATTAAAAGATGAGACTAGTAAAGAATCTGAACATAAATCAGCTTTATGTGGAAGGGATGTGCAAACTGAGGAATATTTGAGAATTACTGAACCCACCTCCCTTCTCCTTATTGCCTTTCTTTCATAGGTCTATTGTGATATTGCTGAAAATGGACATGTACTCTGAGAGGAAAAAAAAAACGTATTCAAAATTAAACCCTTTATCCCATGGAATGGAATTCAATCAGTGTCTTCCCTATTTATCAACTTTTGTATTCCAGATAACCTTCATAGTTAATAATGATAAGATGCTATGACAAAAAAAATTATTACCTGATCCCTAAATTTAGCTAATGTGATCATCTTTGCAAGAATTTAATAAATCAATGTAATGCAGGGTAGTTAGCCCATTCTGAATCCAACGCTCAATCAAAAAGTAGCTGAAAATTTGAAATGAAATCGAGTTAGATAAAACTACAAAGGAAAGGCTGAAATTTCTGTGCTCACACTATTAAGAAAAAATTTTAAGGATAAAAATAATGGTGATGCTCTTACTAGATAGTATTTTACTGAGCTCACCATAATGGTAGATCTTAAAGCTGTGATTTCAACCACAATGTGTAAAGATGTTTAAATGATTCTTTAAGCCAAGATTGTTTGATGGCTGAAACTAAAGTTTGAAAGAACAATTTTCAACACATTACTGGTTGCACATCAATCGCATCCCTAACTATATTGCGTGAACTGGCAACTTTGCTAGGGCCGTAAACTGTAAACAGAGCCCCTACCTATCAGCAGAGGACTGAAAGATGTTCATATAGCAGTTCATGTCATCTTTGCATAGTGCAGAGGACAAAGAATACCTGCACTCACCCCGTCCTGAATTTGTCTGTCTTCAATAAGTTTCCCAAGCTCTTTGCTGGTTGAGAGTGCAAAAACACTATGAATTCCCATATGCTTCAAGGTCCACAGAGCTTGTCTCAAAAGGAGGAGGAAGGCAGTGAATTTGGAATTTTTGTCCCATCTAAACAAGCATGAACCTTTCAACCGTAATCTCTTAGACCCCATAAAATCCAGATTGATAACTTGGTCCTTCTTTAACAAGTAAGCCTCCCTATGAAGCTGTTCCATTTTCTTACTATAATCAACTATCAAGCACTGTCACAGCATTGATCTCACTATCTTCGGTGGCAGCTTTTTTCTGAAAGTCCAAATCGCCCACAGCCTGTAGCGGCAAAAGTGTAAAAGAGGTTAGTCCAAGTATCATCGTTGTTCTTTATTTCAGTAACCATTCATTTTCTTTTATACACCTTTTACAACCTTTAGCTTAGAATAAAATTAGAATATAGGAAAGCGTTCCACATTAGTATTCCAAGGTTCTTGGACCCAGTCTAGGAAGTTGGCATGATCAATCAAATAGTTGTAAGAATTTAAAGAGCTTAGGACTACAATTAGGACTCAACCTCCAGTTGAGTTCGTTAGTGTCTTTTGGGTTGGTAACTACCAAGGTGTGGGCTTGGGCTTGGCTATTGCAAACAGGCCCACGACCCACTTCATTAGTTACCAATCCTTCCATATCAGCATTTCCTATTGAAACTGCCTGTTCTGATCGTTGATATCCCTAAATAGTAAAAAAAAAATTTTAAATCCAAATTCAATTGCCACAAGATCAGAAAAAAAAAAAATTATGTTTGATCTGGTTATGGTAGGATAAGAGCAGCAACCATCTTGGTATGTGTTTCAACCTAAGCAAGACCATTTTCTAGGCATAGTGATCAATACCCTGGTAATGATTCCTCTTACTAGTCAATGGAAGTGAACCAGCTCTTTTAAACTCTCCTGTATATATCTCTCAACAATAAGTACTATTCAATATTGTGTAATATCTACAACTCAACTGCCTCTCCTACTTTTTATTGTGACCTTCAAAACTGGAAATCTAAATGCAGACAAAAAGTTCAGCTTTGACCACCTCTTCAAAAGTTACAGAAATATGTAATGACAAGTAATTAACTTCTTTTACATTTATGTTTTTTCAAAGAACTTCAAGTTTATAATCAGGAAGGGTTACATACAGCTCAAATTGATGGCAATGAACTAAAAAGCAAAGACAACCAAACCTTGGAATCTTGCAAACTTCAACTGTACTATTTTACCCATAAGCAGAAAAAATATATAGAAAGGTGATACAATCATCCTAAAAACAAAAAAAAACCAAGACAAAGAAAAAAAAGAAAAGAGACCATAGGTTTGAGCCAAGATTTCAAAGACTATAAGTTCCATCATTACCATGATTTGAAGGAGTGAAGCAAACCAAGAATTCCCATTAAAATATATGCTTAAAATGAGACATATCACAAGTTGGAAAAGTTTGCATATTTGAATGTTTCTCTCAAACCTATTACAATGGATTTTATGATACTTAATTCCTTACACTAAGGGGGAGGGAATTCACAAAAGATAAAGAGAAAGAGTCATCGCATTATGGCAATTTTGCTTCCAAATGCATCTTATAGGAATTGCAGATGCCTGTGGAGAAATTCAAGATCAAATCAATTAGTGAAGAAGTGGAGGCACTAACACTATTCACCAAGACTAGAAAGGACACAGCAGAACAAGCAGAGCAGTGGCATATATATACTTAAACATGAAAATAAGAAAATAATTGTAGTTACAGTTGAAATACTTTGCTGCATCCATGTTCTCAATGGTTCAGTTTATATATAATAAACCCGTTGGCATCCTTTAGGCCGTATGACCAAAGAAAAACTTGCCTAAAAGTTTTTAATGAAAACTTCGGTGACAACTATGATCTGGTTTTTTGTGTAATACCACTATGGGACATATATAAAAATGAAGGTACTATAGCATATACACTAAAGAGATAACATTTTGAAAATGACAAAAAAATTAGACTTAATCAGAAATTCCTAGTAATTATCTCTAACTTGTTGATGTTTCAAAAGAGGAACTAGGTGAAAGAAAGGGGCAATGACATTGTTATTTACATGAACAGAGATCATAAGTCTGATTAGTTGTTTGCCTTCGTAGATCAACATGCTAGCTTTCCTTGATCTTTGAGTCCACTGTACATTGTGCCACACATCAAGCAGACCATACAAAGGGTGGTGGGGAGGAACATGGAAAAGAAAAACAAAAAGAAGAGAAAAAATTAAATTAAACTTTCAGCAAAGAAGGTATGCCCTAATCCCTAAGCATTCCATCAAATCTATCATCAGCAATGAATTATTACTTCTAAAGATAAAATAACCTTATGAAAGCTCGTATAACTCAAACACAATCAGATGAATCATCTCGCTGTAGTAAAATTTACTGAAATCCAGATCAAACAAGTAGCAATATGAGCCAAAGTTTTTCATTTCTGTCTTAAACTCGCATTTATTCTATAATTAGTGTTTGGACAACTCTGTATATTCATTAAGATATAAATTCAGGTTCTTGAGTGTTTTTCTTTCTTCAATATTATACCTTGTGTTGGGGGATGTATCCTTACTAATAGGCTGTTTTGTTTCATTCAATAACTACAGCCAAGTCCCTCCTATTAATATAAGTTTACTGAATGGAACTATTAAATAAGTTAAAATTGATGGCTCAGGTAGTGTTGTGGGAGGGTTTAATCTGTGCCTGAAACTCCATCAAGTAAAGAAGGATTATAAGTACCTTTTTTTTTTTTGATAAGAAAGAAGGATTATAAGTACTAAAAGTTGATACTAGTAAAGAACCTGAACATGAAACAGTTTTAAATGGAGGGCATGTGCAAACTGAGTAATATCTGTAGTGCTGGGTAATTAGCTAATGTGACCATCTCAGAAAGAATCCAATTAATCAATGTAGTGCTGGGTAATTAGCCCATTTTGAATCCAACTGTCAATCAAAAAGTAGCTGAAATTTTGAAAAGAAATCGAGTTAGATAAAACTACAAAGGAAAGGCTGAAATTTCTGTGCTCACACTATTAAGAAGAATTTTGAAGGATAAAAATAATGATGATGCTCTTACTGGATAGTAAATTACTGTGCACCTTAGTGGTAGATCTTAAAGCTGTGGTTTCAAGAACAATGTCTAATGATGTCTAAATGATTCTTTAAGCCAAGATTATTTGATGGCTGAAACTAAAGTCTGAAAGAACAATTTTCAACATATTACTGGTTGCACATCAACTGCATCCCTAACTATATTGTGTAAACTGACAACTTTGATTGGGCTGTAAACTGGTCCATTTTTTTTTAATACCATAACAAAAATACAAAGGAGACAGGGTACAAAACAAAACGAAAGGTTAGATACAAACAGGACCAAAACAGAGCCCCTACCTATCAGCGGAGGACCGAAAGATGTTCATATAGCAGTTTCATGCCATCTTTGCATAGTGCAGACGACGAAGAATATGCACTCATCCAGTCCTGAATTTGTCTTTTCCCAAGCTCTTTGCTGGTTGAGAGTGCAAAAACACTATGAATTCCCATATGCTTCAAGGTCCACAGAGCTTGTCTCAAAAGGAGGAGAAAGGCCATGAATTTGGAATTTTCGTCCCATCTAAAGCATCGAGCAGTAACAAGAACACCTATTCTGTATTTGCAAAAGAAGCATGAACCTTTCCCCGTAATCTCTAAGACCCCATCACATCCAGCTTGATAAGTTTGTCCTTCTTTAAAGAGTAAGCCCAGTACGAAGCTGTTCCATTTTCTTACTATTCAAGCATTGTCACAGCATTGATCTCACTATCTTCGGTGGCAGCTTTGTTTCTGAAGGTCCAAATCACCCACAGCCTGTAGCTGCAAAAGTGTAGAAGAGGTTAGTCCAAGTATCATTGTTGTTCTTTATTTCAGTAACCAGCTTAGAGTCCAATCCGTAGTGGAATGGAGCAAGGATTAAACCAGACAGCCCTAGCTAGATTGCAAGTCATGAATAAATGATCAAGACTTGCACTACCTTCTTTGCAAAGAGGGCATAAAGTCCCCAATTTAATATCCATTTTTTTGCAATATTTCCTTTACAGGAAGTGCTCTAGTCAAGATTTTCAAAAGGAAAATGACTATTTTGACAGGAAGCTTAAGCTGCTAGAGACTTGAGCTAACTTTAGGACTAAACCAACACATAATGAGTGAATGTCAACAAACTTGGTAATTGAACTGACAAATCTACAATTTTTCTTTTCCTTTGAAGTAATTTTCATTCGCCAATGAACTAGTTCTGTCCCCTAGCCAATTACCCAAAGTAAAGCTTCATATGGCTCTTAATTGCTACACTTCATGATGCCATCAAAATTATCAAAGGAAGTAAGTTTTCATTTTAATTGGCTTATTATGTTAATTGCTAGCATCTTATTATCATTTGGAATAATTGTAAAATCCCTATAATGAGGTAGCAGGTTGTTATGGGATTCTATTAGGATATTTTGAGATGGTATATTTTGTTAGATGATTGCCAAGCCTTGAGGAGTATATAACCCACGAGCTAAAGCTTGTAAAGGGAGCTTTTTGACAATATGAGTATTTGAAATCAAAGAATCACCTTGAAGATTGAATTTCTCTCAGGGGTCTATGCAAATTTAGTTTCTGTAGATTTTTAGGTTGCATCACTTCACCACAGACATGAAACACACAAAAGATGAAATTATATCTCACTAATGTACACTCTAAATAGTCCCCAATGAAAAAGACAAAAACATAATCAAATTAAACCTTTTATCCCATGGAGCGAAATTCAATCAGTGTGTCTTCCTTATTGATCAACTTTTGTACTCCAGATAACCTTCATAGTAAATAAATATAAGATGCTATGACAAAAGTTTTTATTACCTGTTCCCCGAATTTAGCTATTGTGGCCAACTGGCCATCTTTGCAAGAATCCAATAAATCAATATAATGTTGGGTAATTAGCCCATTTTGAATCCAACCGTCAATCAAAAAGTAGCTGAAAATTTGAAATGAAATCGAGTTAGATAAAACTACAAAGGAAAGGCTGAAATGTCTGTGCTCACACAACAAGAAAAACTATGAAGGAAAAAAAATAACGATGATGGTCTAACTAGATAGTAAATTACTGTTCTCACCATAGTGGTAGATCTTAAAGCTGTGATTTCAAGCACAATGTGTAATGATGTCTAAATGATTCTTTAACAAAATACAAAGTAGACAGGACTAAAACAGAGCCCCTACCTATCAGCAGAGGACCAAAAGATGTTCATATAGCAGTTTGATGCCATCTTTGAATGGTGCCTGACTTGACAAAGAATTATGGGATCAATCCTTTTGAAGCCAACACCTCTCATGCTGCTTACTAGAGCTTGAAGGTCACCAATAATACCTGCACTCACTCAGTCCTGAATTTGTCTGTTTTCAACAAGTTTCTCAAGCTCTTTGCTGGTTGAGAGCGCAAAAACACTTTGAATTCCCATATGCTTCAAGATCCACAGAGCTTGTCTCAAAAGAAAGGAAGGCAGTGCATTTGGAATTTTTGTCCCAGATAAAGCATCCAGCAGTAACAACAATACACATTCTGTCTTTGCAAAAGAAGCATGAACCTTTCCGCCTTAATCTCTTAGATCCCATCACATCCAGCATAACTAGGAGTTGCCATCCCTGGTTGCCTCTAACTTACTAAGTCTGAAGTACTTCCCTCAGGTTGATAACTTGGTCCTTCTTTAACGAGTAATCCTCCCTACAAAGCTGTTCCATTTCCCTTTTTTTTTTGCTAAATAGCTGTTCCATTTCCTTACTTTAATCAAGCATTGACACGACATTGATCTCACTAACTTCAGTGGCAGCTTTGTTTCTGAAAGTCCAAATCACCCACAGCCTGTAGTTGCAAGTGTAAAAGAGGTTAGTCCAAGTATCATTGTAGTTCTTTATTTCAGTAACCAGCTTAATGTCCAATCCATAATGGAATAATGGCGCAAAGGATTCTACAGATCTGATCTCAAGGTTAAATTTGAGCCAAACCAGACAGCCCTAGCTAGACTGCAAATAATAAATAAATGATCAAGACTTGCACTTCCTTCTTTTGAGACATTAATGAGCTAAAAATTGCAAACTGTAAGACATTAATGAGCTAAAAATCCAAAGTTGTAGAAGTAGAATTGTTAAAAGGAATAAATAATTGAACATGTACAACCCGAATATTTAACGTACCTCAAAATTTAGGAATTTGAGATGAATTTTTAGGAGTTGGGATTTCAGAAGCTAGTCTCTGTTGCAGCACTGCAAGAATTAGCTAGGGTTAGGGATCAGATTTTTAAAAATCGTATTGTATAAATATGCAGAGGGAGGGAATGTTGTACCTGGAAGGAGTAAATATGTTTACTTTTTCCTCTCTGTTTTACACTATTATTGCTGCTCCTCCTCCTCCACCTCATATACGGGCCTCCTATCAATCTGAACGAGAGGGATGTTGGCGATCTTTAACCACTCTCGCCCTTTGCCTTTCTTGCAGTGTTGTTTCAGCAGAGGACAATCTATAATAGAAAGTTGCAGAAGCGAGGGAGGCAGGCTCTTCTCTGGGAGGAATTCGAGTTTAGGGCAGTTCGAGATCGACAGATGTTGAAGAGCAGAGAGGTTTTGAAAGCCCTTGGAGGATAGGAATACTATATTTGGAAAACTATTAATAACAAGAATGGTGAGAGAGGTAGGCAACGTCATCATCATCTTCCCATCTTCCTCCTCAGAAGGAAACGACTGCCAATCCGGAAATCCACCTTCAATTTTAAGAGATGTAAGAGACGTGAGTCTGTGCAATCCCCACTCAAATACTTGCTTACAGATATTCACCCCTCTCAAATGAAGTGATGTTAGGTTGGTGAGGTTGTGAATAGGGTTGGGCAAGGCCTCAAGTTTCTCAGAGCCTCCGATCCGAAGCTCTCTCAAACTGGTGGGGAGCAACCCTCCATCCGGGAAGGAAACAAGACTAGAACACTCCGCTATCTCCATCTTAATGAGGTGGCAGAGTTTGTGTAGGCCCTCCGGTAAGGATTTAAGCTTTTCACAATGATAGATTCGAAGACGTTCAAGAGACACATTATTGTGTAACTTGTCTGCTACTGACTCCAGCTTTGGACAACTCTCTACTTCAAGGTGTTTGAGTGCTATAGGTAACTGGCCACTTGATGATAAGGATGTCAGCTCTGAGCATTCCCAAATCTTAAGGATTTTAAGCGTGACAGGTAGGTCGCCTCTTGATGACAAGAATTTTAGAGATGGACAATCCCAAATCTCCAACTGCTCAAGAAGAGATGTATTAAGATTCTCCTCATTAATCAATAAAGAAGAAGAAGAAGGAGCCTCTGCCACGTCTACCACCGACTGCAATTTCACACAATTTTTTATCTCTAGCCTTTTCAAAGTTGAAGGTAGTTGGCCTCTTGAAATGAACGTCAAAGAATTACATTCCGTAATAGTTGCGTCTTCCAGACATGTACAATTGGACATTGGCAAGGATTGCAGAGCAGTACAACCTTTAATTTTCAGTATCCTTATCGTAGACATCAAGCCGATGGTGATGAGACTTGGGCACGAGCGAATATCTAGCTTTACAAGGAACATGAGCTTGTCTTGCAACATAGACGTCAGCTCTTTACAATCATCTATCGTCAGATTTTCTACCTTCACTAACCCATGCATGAACTCCTCTGTCAAGCTTTTTAGATCTGGAATAGAAATAACAATTGACTTTAGCGAGCATAACTCAACCGTGTTTCTACGAACCACCTCTTTGCATCCCACAATTTCTAATTCATGAAGCATTGGAAGGCTTGGAATTGAAACAACCAATTCCTCACATTTACGAACACAAATTTTTTCCAATGATGGGAGATGGTAGGGCAATTTTCCTTGCAATTTGGGGCAACGAGAGATAGAAAGCTCACGCAAGCGAGAGAATTCTTCATACTCATTTCCACAAGGAATCCAATCTTTCCATTCTTGCATATCCTCAAAGCGAAGTGTCTCCAAAGATTGAAAAGGGTTTCAAGCCACTTTCCCCATAAAACTCAGGACCAACACTCTCCACCTTAGTCATTCCTATAATGACAAGGTCTTTCAAAGATGGTAATTGTCCAATTGCAGGCAAGGATGTGCATTTTCTACAACTCTCAATCTTTAGGAGCACCATATTAGAAAACGAATGATGTCCTAACCAAGTTGGGAATTTCTCACCAACATAGCCATCAATTGAAAGTTCTTTCATCGTTGTCCAAGGGCGTAGCATGTCAAGAACATCTATCGCAACTTTTGCATCTTGTAAATCATCATCTGCAGACTCCCATTTCATTGCCAATGCATCTAAATTCTTCTTACCATTTAAGTTGGCCCTTCTTGCATCCTCGGCATCAAGCACATTCTCCAATCTTGAAATGCAAAGTCTTCCGTGAAGAAACTTCAAGTTTATCAAGTCTCCTATCTTGGATCCAGTATGTTTCCCCACAACAAAATTAGATAGTGTTTGTAGGCTCTTTAATTCTTCTATTCCCACCGGCATCTCTTTAATTGAATTCACATCTGTAATATCCAAATGTCGAAGATTGACTAGATTCCCAATTTTCTCCGGTAACTTAATGAGACGAGAACAACCTTTCAATATCAATGTCTGCAAGTTGTATAAAGAACTTATTGATTCTGGTAAACTTGTAATCCTAGCACTTGAAAGGTTTAAGTATCTTAGATGTTTCAGATTACCAATTGAACTTGGTAGCTCAACAATTTTATATCCACCTAAAGATAATACCCTTAAGTATCTTAATTTTGGCAATAAACAACTAGGAACATGATTTGTTAAATAGTTCATGCCCCACTCTTTCATTGGTAGCGGTAGGAAGGTCCGTATATGCATATCTTTGGGGAAGTCTTCAAACTTTTTTATGCCATCAAGCCAATATCGAATGTAAGAGAAATGTCGTACCTTTGTAGAAATCTCAGATTGCTTAATACAACCCAATTTATCCTCCAACCTATAGCACAAGTCTCCCGCTGCCCATTCAGCTAGATCATTGATGAGATCATGCATGACAAATAGTGATTCATCGTTGCTTGATTGTTGAAAAAACGATCTCCGATGTAGATCACCAAAATACTCACCACCAAGTTTTTCCATAGACTTGTTTCCTTCTGTCTCTTGAACCAACCCTTCTGCCATCCATAACAAGACTAGCTTTTTCTCCTCAAATTCATAATCCTTTGGGAATAGTGAACAATAAGCAAAACACCGCTTTAAATGTGAAGGGAGATATAAATAGCTCAATCTAAGAGTTGGAAGAACATCACTGTTCTTTTCTGCCATAGCCCATATCTTGCTATTTAGCACATATTCCCACTCATTACGGTCGTGTATAGTGCGTAGAAGGC
Source organism: Fagus sylvatica (assembly GCA_907173295.1). Lineage (NCBI taxonomy): Eukaryota > Viridiplantae > Streptophyta > Magnoliopsida > Fagales > Fagaceae > Fagus > Fagus sylvatica. The sequence continues at coordinate 5,592,677 of OU015762.1, forward strand.
CTCCGAGGGCTTTTGCTGCTAATGGCAAGCCCTTACATCTCTCTAAAATTTTTCGATCAAGTTCTGGATGCGCAATGAAATCTGTTGCCCCTAATGCGTGTTGGAATACACGTAAACAAGCATCATTTGACAACTTTTTCAACTCGTAAGGTTTAGAACTGCTCACTGTTGATGAAACATGATCACTCCGAGTTGTGATGACAATTTTACTTCCTAGAGCCCCAAATTCAAAAGGCTTGCGTAGGGTTGTCCAATCAACGTGGTTTTCATTCCAAACGTCATCCAAAATGAGGAGAAACTTCTTGTCAAATAATTGCTCCTTCAATTTGTGTTGAAGTAGATTTAAATCATTGTCATTGTTGGTCTTTTTAGTCACATCTTGTAGAATTTCTTTCGTCACCCTTTCAACGTCAAAATCATCAGAAACACAGACCCATCCTTTCAAATCAAAACAATGGCTCACGTCTTCGTCATTGTAGACAAGTTGGGCGAGAGTTGTCTTACCCAATCCCCCCATACCAAGTATGGGAATCACGGGGGGGAATTCAGCATCGCTCGATTCACTGCTCAGCAACAACTTAACAATAGCCTTTTTATCTTCATCCCTGCCATAAAAGTTACCTTCCTTCATGAGATAAGTTTCGGGCATTCTTGATCTTGCTGTTTTAGTCCTTCCCTCAACACAGTCTCTCAAGTGCAGATCATTCTTCTGTGTCACGATTTCTTGCAATCTTGTATTGATCTCTTTAATCTTGGACTGCATATTGGCATCAAACATAATAGAAGTTGGTGTCAAACCCACACAGCAAGTAGGGATGAACTTCCGTACCTTACTTGTGCTTGGTTCTGCATTGACCAACTTACGTCGCAAAGCTTCAGTAGCAAACTCGTCCAAGATGTCGTCTGCATCATAAGCCAAGTCTTCCAGCTCATCCAGCCACTTCTTCACGAACTTGCTTGTCACCTGCTTCTCTTCTGCATCATCCAGAACTGCACAGATCATCGGCAACATTGTCTTCCACTTCTTGAGGTCAGCATCAACTTGCTCTTGCTTAAAGATCTTCAACAAATCAGGGGATGTTAACTTGTCAAACAGCACTTGAAAGAAAGCGGACAGAGCAACCTCTCCAATGATGGACATGGTTTGCTTGTAGGAACAAAGGAAATATGAGAAATGAAGTAAGCAAAGAGATACTCCACAGAAAATTGAGTTAGGATCACTGAAGAGCTTTACTGTATTCTGTGAAAGTTCAAGAAATGTCTATTAAGTGTTTTCTATATATTTTTTTTTAATTTCTTCTTGCTTTCTCAAATTGGTGGGTCTGGCTACGTAAGACTTTTCTTCATCATACGCGGTTTCAAAAGCATAAAGAGACATAAAGTTACATGTATAATGACATAAAGGAGGAAAGATACAAAATGGAGCATGCCAAGTTGACTGCATTATTGGTAGCTTTATTAATGCTCAAGACTTTTTGTAAGGCAACCATCAATAATTCCACCTTATGGAATCTCCTAGTGATTAAGTTGCTTAATGTGTCGGTAGGAAGTTTCCCAGCATCAATTAAAACAATGGATATACAGAAACTTTATCATTACCACAAATAGACTAGAAGTGAAACTTCAATGAAATTCAAAACTATATTTTAATTACACTCTAATTTTGTATCAATTGTTATCCCAAATTATATTTAAAATGCTTTAAGTTTGTATTAAGTGTCTTTACAATTTAAAGTACTTTTAGCTCATTTAAAAGTATTTTCATCCCATTTAAAAGTTACTTTCAACCCATTTAAAGTTAATCTAGATTTTACCAAAACTTATTATTAATTGAAGTATGAATTTCAATGACAAATTTTATCATGTAAAAAATTGGTTATTCTTCTTCAATATATTTTCATAATAACTTAATTAATTGTATCACAATAACAAAATTTACTTTAAGAAATAAAAACTGAATATATTTTTTTTGAAGAAAAATACGATAATAAAAACTAAGTATCTAAATGGGCTAGCAATCTACCTTTTAAAAAAAAAAAAAAAAAAAAGTTTCGATAAAAAATGAACAATTTGCCTACTCTACCAAATGTTATCCTTAGTACAAGATTTTTTCAAGAGATGACAAAATTAATAAACCAACATCAATAGTGTTAAACTTAAGTAGGGACGTTTAATATATATTTAATTGTGTCTATACTTAAATCTTAAATGCATCCATGTGACTGCAAGGAGTTTTACAAGTTAGTTTAATGGTTTTATCATTTATGCAAGTATCAATACTAATATTATACCTATGCATGCTTCTTTGAAACCGGTTAACACAATAATTTTAAATTTGTGAATGCTACTATATGAACTCAAACTTTCATAATTACGTGAAATATTATACCATTGGATCAAAACTTCTCCTTAATTTTTTTTTTTTTAATTTTTCTATAATTTAAAAATGAATTCTACCACGTTCTTAGAATTCAAAATTAATGGGTGTTATTTAAAAGCCAAAAACAATTAGACAAAAATATTGTTTTCATCTCTAAAGTTTCTATGAAATTCGTTTTTCATTCTTAAATTTTAAGAAAATCTTGTTTTTTCCCCTAAACTTTAAAAAGATTTTTTTTTGTCCTTAAACTTTTAAAAAGATCTTTCATACCATACGTGTGACCAATAGTTTTGTGTCACTTGCTCACCTCATGTATGTCTTATGTTTTCGAATGTAATAGTCCAAGTTAGACATGTCAAATTCTTTAATGCTAAAATTAGTGTCATTCTCACATACACTAGGTATCTCTAGGCCCCAATTAAATGAAAAATTCTACTCTCATCTCAAAAATATTCCAACTCCTACAATATATAATTTAAGTACTTAATCAAGTTTGGTCAAAATATTCCTCCAAACTAGTTTAGATGAAAGTTCTTTTAATCGATTATGTGACGATTAATTGAACTTTCACCTATATAAACTATAGTTCTTTGAACTCTCCCATAATAAAGTTGAGTAATCTCAACTTGATTTGAAAGAAAACTTTATCCTTAAAATTAATATCCTACTTTTTCAGGGACTGCATTTTGCCTAAAAAAAAAGGTGATTTTACATTTTAATATAGAAGTCTCATAATAAGAAGATTGGAAGGGATGAGCAATAGGAAGTGGCTGGTAATGGGTGACTTCAATGAAATTACTTCCAGTGATGAGAAACAAGGTAAGCTTTTTCGATGTCCACGTCAAATGGCTGCTTTCCGGGAGGTGTTGAATGATTGTTCGCTAACTGACTTAGGCTTCCACGGCTATGAGTTCACTTGGACCAACAATAGGAATCAGGGAGAATGTGTGGATGAACGACTAGATAGAGGTGTGGCGACTACACAGTGGATGGATTTATTTCCTGGGGCCACCATCCAACATTTTGTGTTTGCATTTTCGGATCATTTGGGTTTGCTGTTGAACACGGACACTGTAGCACATGGTGGTCAGCAGCGGAAAAAAAGAAGGTTCCATTTTGAACATGCTTGGTTACGTGAGGAAGGATGTGAAGAAGTTATAGCTCATGCTTGGGAGGTCCAGCAAGCAGGCACACTCATGTTTCGACTGGTTCAGAAAATTAAACAATGTCGCATGGCACTTCTATCATGGAGTAAATCTCAGGCACGCCGTCTTCCTAAGCTAATAGCAGAGAAGCAAGCGAGACTAAAAGAAATATATGGTACAGCTGGTAACCATGTCAACAAACAGGAGGGTAGGGATTTGCGAAGGGATTTGAGATGCTTGTTGGAGAAAGAAGAGATTTATTGGCGCCAACGGTCTCGGGTTGCTTGGTTGCATGAAGGGGACCGTAACACAAACTATTTTCATGCGTGTGCTAATCAGAGAAAGAAAAGTAATACCATTGTTGGTATTCGGGATTCTAATAACATTTGGTATAATGATGATGTGGGCATTGAAAGAGTGGTGGATAATTATTTTCATGGGATTTACACTTCCTCCAACCCAACAGCAATTGATACTGTGACGCAAGAAGTGGAACATGTGGTTTCACCTGGGATGAATGAAGATTTGATGATGCCATTTACAAGGGAGGAGGTACGTCGTGCGCTTTTTCAAATGAGCCCTTCCAAGGCCCCAGGACCAGATGGAATGACTGCATTATTTTTCCAAAAATTCTGGCACATTGTTGGTATGGATGTTACTGACTCTATTCTGGATTTTTTAAATAATGGTCATATGCTTAAAAGCTTGAATTATACACATATAGCTTTGATCCCAAAAGTTAAATCCCCCGAATTGATGACTCAATTTCGACCAATTAGTCTCTGTAATGTCCTCTATAAAATAATCTCTAAGGTCTTGGTTAATCGAATGAAGACAATTTTACCTTTTGTGGTGTCTGATAGTCAGAGTGCTTTTGTCCCTGGAAGGATGATTTCAGATAATATTATGATTGCTTTTGAGATCTTGCATCATCTTAAGAACAAAAGAGTGGGGAAAGTCCCTCAAATGGCTGTGAAGCTTGATATGAGTAAGGCTTATGATCGGGTTGAGTGGGATTATTTGAAGAAAATGATGCTTAAGTTGGGGTTTACTGCTAGATGGGTGGCTTTAATCATGGAGTGTGTTACATCAGTATCTTATTCTATTCTGGTGAATGGTGAACCAAAGGGATATGTTAAACCAAGTAGAGGATTGAGACAGGGGGACCCTCTATCCCCTTATCTTTTTCTTATATGTGCTGAAGGTTTGACAGCCTTTATTGCGTAAAGCAGAAAGGGAGAGTGTTATGCAGGGGATTTCAATCTGTCGAGGGGGCCCACAGGTGTCGCATTTGTTTTTTGCAGATGACAGTCTTATTTTTTGCAGGGCAACAGATACTGAATGTCAGGCTTTACAGGACATATTAACACTATATGAAAGTGCATCAGGGCAGAAAATCAACACTGCTAAGACTGCGTTATTTTTTAGCCAAAATGCTTCCCCAATTGTCAAAGCGTCCATTCTAAATTTTTTTGGAACATCTCCTACTACTCAGTTTGAAAAATATCTGGGTTTGCCCCCTGTCATTGGAAGATCAAAGAAGCAGGCATTTTCTGAGATTAAAGACCGTATATGGAGAAGACTACAGGGTTGGAAGGAAAAAAATCTTTCTCAAGCTGGCAAGGCAGTTTTGATCAAGGCAGTGATTCAAGCAATTCCCACTTATGCAATGAGTTGTTTTAAATTTCCAGCAGGTTTATGTGAAGAGATTAGTTCCATGGCAACTCGGTTTTGGTGGGGGCAAAAGGAAACTGGAAGAAAGATTCACTGGCTGAGTAAGAAGAAATTGTGTCAGGCTAAGCAGGAAGGAGGTATGGGCTTTCGGGACTTACAGTATTTCAACCAAGCACTTCTAGCCAGACAAGGATGGTGACTCCTCAAAAATCCTCAATCTCTGGTATTTCGGGTTCTCAAAGCCAAGTATTTTCCCAACACGTCCTTCATGGAAGCAAGAATTCGAGGGAATGCATCTTATTTGTGGAGGAGTATTTGTGAGGCCAGAAACGTTCTGGAAGCAGGAATGAGATGTACTTATTTTACCTATTGTACAGTTTGAATTTCAATAAAAATTCACTATCGTTGTTATCAAAAAAATAAGTACAAATCAAAAAACTTAGCAAGAGCATGGGCCTATAATATACACTGGTGTGGGCCTAGAAATTTTAGTCCCTTTTGATTCTAATGGGCCGAACAGTCCCTCCACCTCCACAAAACCCGTCTATAATCCTTAGAAAAAAAAAAAACCCCAAAAAAAACTTTTTTTACTGTCAAACTCTTTGGCAGAGTAAACCTAAAACCCTAGAGGGAGAGAGAGGAGAAAGATGACCCAGAAAGCAAATCTATTCAAAGGCCAACAGAAGAAGAAGTCTGTTCCTCTTAACCGCCATGGCAAAGCTTCTCTCACCCGCAAAGGTACCCATCTCTCTCTTTGTGTATATGTTTTCGTGTGTGTTTTGTATATCAATTGGGAAAGTCTGGTACTTGACAACGTGTGTGTGTGTTTATTTTTTGGTGCAGGGAAGAGAAATGTAAAGCCTTCTAAGGTTACCAAGGAGATGGATGTTGATCGTGTATGTCCTATTTTTTCCCTCTCTCTTTTCAAATACTATTTTCATTTTCATTTATCTATTTTGGGTTTTTTGTATGTTAGGTATGTTGGGGTTTAGGTTAATGGGTTCTGTGATGTGAAAGTGCAAATGGGGTCAGCTTAATTTTCTAGTTCTTGATGATTCTGAAGTGGGTCTGAGCATTCAGCTATAAATATCTAATTTTTATGATGCTGTAGTCACAATTTGAATTGTTTTATTATGTATTTTCGTGTATGTTAAACTCTCTTAAGATGAATGTTATGAATGAATATACAATCAATAAGGGTGTTTATGTAGTCAGTCAACTCTAGCCTAGTGAAGTTTTTAGTTAAAGCAATGGAGAAAGGTCATGACTTTTCCAATGAGCTATAGACTGGCACTTCCTTCTCCCATAATAATTGGTTAGAGGGTGAGGTTATGAATTCAAGATCCACTAGGTGCGTGTGTAAATTACCAATAAAAAAAATGTAGAAAGTTCATGTCTTCTTGACATTTTTTTAATCTGATGTTATTAAAGTTTTGCTGGAGAAGAAACTAAAGTGATAAAATTTGTATGCTAAAAATTTCGGACCTTTTCTAATTGCGGTAGACTATAACTTGTGCGAGATATTATTTTGGGGTAAGTGTGTAGTTGACCTTGTCTTGTTGTTAGTGCTGTTAACTTTTGTCAATTAGGAGACGTGATTTAAGGTAGGGAGGCTGTTTAATGAATGGATTATGTTTGGTGCTTTTCTCATTTGAAAGGTGGTGAGGATTCTAGGATGGTTCATTTTGTTCTCATCATGTTACAAGAAGTGCTGAAATTTAAATAGTTACAATCATGTTGTTGTTGTCTTGTCTTTTCAATATGTACTTGTACATCTTTGTAATTCTGCTTGATTTTTGGTTATCATTTATACTGTCGTTTTAATCTTTGAGAAATATTAGAGCCATATCCCATTTCAATCCTTTTTAGTGATTCATAATGATCTTTAAAATGTTGCTTAAGTTACCATCTACTTACTTGAAGAATGGATTTTGAAGCAAGTTATACAGTGTAGTGTCTTCTTGTTTGATCCTTTCAGAAGAGTGTTCGATAAAGATCAGTCACTGTCAGTAGTTATAATCTGAAAATTCCTTTAATGCCATGTTTTAGGTGAACACATAGATAGAGGAGAAATTCTTTTTGTAAATCCTCTGCACTTGGGTATTCATGCTCTTCATGTCTTCTCGTAAACTACACTTTTAACTAATTTGTTTATTGTTGTAATACATTTTTAATTTTGTTATGTTCAATTTTTGTTAATAAATATAGCAGAATTCTGGATACATTAACATTTCATGTTAGTGATTTAAAAAATCTAAATTCATTGTGAATTTATCTTCATCTTCCTTTCTGTTTCTGCGTTGCAAGATGATTATTGTTGGAACTTTCATTTAATACGCATTTTGTGAATCATAGCCTGATAGGCCCTTATGGATGTCAAGTCAACTAGTAGCAACATTTCACCTTATTCATTCAGGATTTGTTTCAGTGACAGTACATAATTAACAGCAATAAGTTCCACTTTGGTCGGTTTTTTAAAAAACATAGCTGCTTTTATGGTATTTGATGTCATGTTCTATGATTGAGTCATAGCGATTAGATAGATATTTTCTTCACTCTATTATGGCTGACAGTAATATATCAATTAATGCATCCATATGGAGTGCAATCTTGTGTAATACCCTTTTACCTATAAAAAAAAAAAAAAAAAAAATAGCGATTACTTCTTTTCTCTAGACTGACGAGAAGCCTTGTTATCATTGGTGTCACCCTATGTTAAAGAACACTATAGATAATAGATAAGGGGAAAAAACTATAGTTGCTTAAAGAAGCCAAAGTTGAATCTGCCATCATTGGAGACTCTAGTTCTTTATTTAATTGTGTACATTAGTGATGGTGTTTTCCTCTTTGAATTGATTAAACCAGGAGGTGAGCAAGTTCATTAATCACTGCAATGAGATGAAAGCAGCCACTGTTGCTAATAGGGAAGGTGGCCAACTAAGTATTGTCAAACCACCGCCAGAATCGGCTAGTGGTGAGAAGAAGCAGTAGAGGATGAGAGCACAGAAAGAGTATGGATGTAGAGAGTGATAGATTATTGAAAAATGCTTTTAATCATTTTTCATGTTGCGGTTGATGTTTTCTATGTTATAAGAGGAAACAAGGTTAATTGCTTATGTTGCAAAATCATCTTCTTCTTTTTTCCCTGTTCCTTTATTCCATTTTGCAGGTAATATGTTGTTAGCTTGTTTAATTTCATTGACTACTTCATAGGTTTTATAGTTTTTGGTGTCAATTTATATTACTCGATTGAATTTATCAAGGAAATATAAGCAGCTTACATGATTGAATTGTGCCATCTAGATGTGCATTTTCTGCTATAGTGACCAGTTGCTAATGCATTATCAATTGGACAGATTTTACCTCCAATTTGGTTTGGAAGAATTTCCTCCAAGGCCCCAACCCATTATGTGGCGAATATAAAATTATTCACATGTATTAATTTTACAAGTCACATGACAAATTAAATAGGTTATGTGAATAAAAGTACACGTAGATAGTCGTAACATAGTGGATTAGAGCAGTCTTCCTCTAAATTGATTTGTAAATAAACTCTATCCCAATCAATTTGCCAATTGAGATATCCAATAGGTTGATAGAACTATAAGTGGAACATTATTTCTCGAAGACATCTAGAGGCAAATGGTCTAAAGGGCCATTGACACATCCAGGCGCCATCTATTGGCTCTATATCTCTAAAATATTGAAGCCAACATCCATTACCTCTTTGTCAACCTTAGTAATTTGGAATTGTTGATAGAAACTTGAATGATTTAAATTGAATTTATTTACAAAATTTTGAGCAATGGTGTATATGTTAACAAATTGAACAAAAATTGGGGGAAATACAACTGGCTGAGACTTTTGCTATTCAAGGAAGTTTGGATTGAGGGGATGCTAAAATCTGCTTTGACATTCTGGAATATTGCTAATGTTATGAGTAACATATACTCAGCAGTCATTTTACTTCTTGTACTTTTGTTTAGATCCGAAGGGAAGCAAATTGTGTAGCACATGCTTTAGTTAAATTTGTTGCTTCCTTTAAGATCCCTTACTTGCTTTGTAATAGGACTTCCCTCGTGATGTCTTGATTGAGTGGAGTTGAGTTGTCTGTTTCTTCTTAATGGAAAATCCCATAGCAACAAAAAAAAAACAAAAAAAAAAAAAAAAAAAACAAATTGAAAAAAGTTCACATAGAAGTCAGAACACACCAATGGTGATGCTGTGTTATTATGTTTTGATAGTAGAACATACCATTTATGATGAAATTCAATTTATTTAGTCAGTTTATGTTTATTTCAATTGTCAAATTAGTTTGTAACATTTCAATTATTCCAAAACTGCCTAGAATGATAGTCCACACATCCTACCAATGAGGATGCCCACTTCATATCCTCTCCTTGAAATATGATAATAAATACTAGATTTTTCTTTTATCAGAAAATGTATAATAAATGATAAACATAGCACATATTGATCTAAGAAGACAAGTTGAGGTGGATCCGAGTCATCTGATCTGACCTTTCAAGCCCACCTACCTGTTTTCATTCTCTTGTCTTTGTCATGATTGTCTGATACCACACAAGGACGTATAGAGAGAGAGACCACACAAGGACGTATAGAGAGAGAGAGAGAGGGGTCAGGCACATATGAATATGAGTTGCGTAGCACGTGACCAATTTTAATGGCCAAAGCCCAGAAGAAGAGCTCTGTTACAGTATTACTGCATGTTAGAATCGGGACCGGTCCTAGACTCCTGGCACTCGCAGTTATGTTTTTATTGTTTTAGCTAGTCTCTCTCTCTCTTTTATTCTCTAATATATTTTTGTTTTTAATTCTTAAAAATTGATGTAAATTACATATATCTCTAAAATTTAAATAATTATAATTGAAATTTAATTGATTATTCTTTTTTATTTATTTCTGGTTACATTTTCATTGAGACTGACCTAGAAAAAGGGACCCGCAACTTGATCGTTGTTTGTGAGTTTAGTTCAATTGATTTTCGATCGATCTTCCAGTTTTCCCTCTCTTCACATTAGTATTTAATGATATTCGAGTTGTGAATAAGAATAGTTGCACTTACATGCGTTCCCTCAATTGAAAGGGGACATAATTGAAACGGGACAAATAGATGTACATCTTGGGAAAGAGTTTTCTCTTAAAATATATTCTCTTCCTATACCTACAAAAGACCACATTTGTCTATGGAATAATGTATGCAATCTCATATTCTGAGACTATGCTATTTTGATTTTTATCGTATTGGTTAACTAACTTAAGTGTTAGAGTGCTTTCGATTATTTTTGAGTGGTCTAAGCCGTTCGGAGTTTTCTCTCTTTCTTAGGAAGATTATTAACTAAATGGATCGGAATTATCACTACTCAAATGTTTTCCTATGATATCGTCTATCATCCAAAATTTTACCCATCTACAATTGGCGTCTTTGATGGACTAGATTATCAGAGTGTAATCCTCACGCCAAAACCTATAATTTTTTGTTCCCACAGATTGCACCAGTTATAACCACAAATATAAAAGGGGGTTTATATATATATATAAATCACGAGGGACAACAAATGCTATCTGAAAAGATTGTTGACAATTTGTTGAAGTTCCACGTGGTTTGTTAGATTGTTGACAATTTGACACGTTGAAAGATCAAAAGTCGAAGCCCTCAAATGATGGCATTAAAACAGTTGTGTGGTTTGTAAACCACACGTAGAATGGTCTTTGAGTCTTAATGGCAGCATTTTGCTTGGGAATTTATTACATGATAAATTTTAAAACTATCCAAACTCATTTTTATACTTTAAAAATCTAAATTATAAGTTAGATTATGACAATTTACTAAGTATTGACCATCTCAATTCAATCCTCTAACTTTAGATCTATTTCAATTCCTTTTCTCTGTTAACACTCCGTCATTTCAAGTTTTTATCAAAATTTTTCTCTCTCTTCCTTTGCTCTTCTCCTTCACCCGTCCCCTTTCTCCTCTAAATCTCTTCATTCGTTTAAAACTCAAGATCCAAAATCAACCTTGAGGGTCTCGACGAAGGCAAATTTGGGGTGGTGATCGACGAAAGGCAAATATCCTGAAATGGGTATTAAAATGTCTATAAAGATTAAAATTAAGTAGAACTATTGCAAACATTTTCCTATGTGAGTTCTTTGAGTTGATTGAGAATGAATAAACCACACGTGGAGAATTTATGGTCTTTGGAGCAAGTCTTAGCATGGCAGCATTTTGCTTGGGAATTTATTCAAGCCCAGAGTGATAAATTTTAAAACTATCCAAATGTAAAGTTAGAGGATTGAAATATTCAAAACTAGAGGATCTTAGAATTTAACCAAAGTTATACTTGTAATTTAGCCTTAAAAATAACATGAGAATGTATCTAATGGAAGTAACTAGGAAGACAACTAAGAAATTAATTTAGTGAATCTTCTTTTAGAATAAAAGCAAATTAAACATGTTTGTATATATGGAATAAAATTCCAGAATCGATGTCTCAAGAATAAAGTAAAATTCTAGAAGAAATATATTGTGAGAAGCCATTTTCAATGGCTTTCCTCTTTATCTTTGAATATTTTGTAACTGGAAGGCACTTAAGATCGATGCATCTTTTTGAAATTATGTGGAATATGAAGACATTCTTGTTTAATTACTGTCTTTGCTTAAAAGTTTTCTTTTAAAAACACATTTAATTAAGCTGCATTATTACACTACAGCTAAAATGGTTTTTTGTTTTTTTTCAAAGTTCAAATTACATCTTTTAAATTTGGGCGAATTGTTATTTCCTCTACAATTTTTTTATTTGGGTTATTTTAATCTTAAAATTTAATATTTTTGTTAAGTTGGGCATTTCGTCTATTGCTGTTTATAACCCACTTGACAAAAACGTCAAATTTAATGACTATAATGGAAAAAAAAATTAATAAATTTAGAGATAAAAATGACAGTTCATTCAAATTTAAAGAGTGTAATTAGATTTTAAACTATTGTTTATTTTATTTTTTATTTTTTTTTCAGAAGAAAGTAGTAGTATCATGATTTTTATTTAAAATTATAGAGTAATATAAATAGAGATACTACGAATTAAATTGTACTAAATAAACCTATCAAACATCATGCCATAACTCAAAAAAGAAAAAACAAGTCAGACATATATTCATTATACAGTTGAAGTTGTAACAATCAAATATATTACCAAGTCAGTTTGTACTTTTTTTTTTTAGTAAAATTAGCTTAACATTTTTTAAAATTATAACCATGGTCCAATATTATATTTGAAGCAATTGAAAGCACATGAAAATGACATTCCTGGGCCCTGGCATCGGTTTTCAGTTATTTTGTTATTGCCCTTTATTATATATGTTTCATACATGAATGCTGCATGTGACAAAAATTTAATGTTCTTAACCTACCACTATGAAACAATTGGTGTGACATTAATTGGATAGGCTTTGAATTATGATTCCAAGGGTTACTTTCAATTCCCGAATCACGCATATTTCCAACAAGCTCTTCTATTGTTCATAATTGAAGCAATGAATGACATTTAAATGGCCTGGTTTTAGGTCCTTCACTCTATGATTGATACAACAGATAAAATTTCCCCTAGTTCATTTCTACACTCTTCTTTTAAAGTTTGATTTGGAGGTTGAATTATTAAAGTTGACATGGAAGCATTGATATTTTGGAATGAAAATGGGGTGGGTTTGACCTGATTCCAGCCTTTTACAACGGTGACCCTGCCAAATTCAAGAAATCTACTTGTAAACTGATTGTGCAATTCAATTTTCACTTCCAAAAATAATTTCAGTTAGTTATTAGCTCTTAATTAATCAAGCTCACCCCAAATCTGATTATGGTTTTTTGGTTTGGGAGGGCGTAATCTATTTAAAAGGCATGATATGTGTTCTTCTTGTTAAAAATAGTACATTGTAGATTGTGATGATATGGGCATAAGAGAAAGAAAGTGGATTTGTGGTTTAAGCCTTTAAGGCTTGTGCCATATTAGAAGTTAGGTCCTGTTAACGAGTGTCTTTATGGCAATGGTTAAGGAAGTATTTAATGTTTCTACTTTACAGAAAATAGTGAAATTTTAATATTAAAATAATACAAAAATAACTTTTAAAGGTATTTCAGTTTTTTTATTTATTATTTTACTATTAAAAATTTGTTATTTCCTGTAAAGTGTAAACATTTAATGTTCCTTAACTATTACTCTAAGGGCACCGTTAACAAAATTCTTAAAAAGTTTATAAAACTTTTGGTTGGGATATAAAGTAACACAAACATTAACAAGTAAAATAATTGAGAAAGTCTATGAACATGTGTGTTTAAAATTAATCGGTTGGTGATTATCACCTTAAAGAAAGTGTTTCAACATATATATTTCAAATTCCCCTTTTTTTATTATCATCAATTTCATCGACAACTTGTACTTGTTAAATGAAAGAAAAATTATTAATAATTTCATCAACAATTTCATCAGTTTTTTGGGGTCATTCATATATTTAACTGAAATTGGAGGAGGACGAGGGGGTAAATCACAAATGAAATCTAAAGTATTAATATTGAAAAACTATAGGGATAATAAGTATCTTATGCATAAATTTTTGGTGCCATCCATATATTTTATTAAAAATCGTCCTTAATTGTATAAACTTATTTTAAAAAGTTGGGGCATGGCCTCCCAAACTCCTAGTCCGCCCCTACCTTGTTAATATATAGAAAAATGATAGCAAGCAACCTAACGTGATGATTACTTGTATAACATGCACAACTCATCTTAGAGAGTACGGGTATATCACTCATCAATCTACAAATTCTCCACTACCTTTCCCTACATGCATGCCACATTAAAATAATTTCCAAATCTAATAACCAAAATATTGCACGACATAAATTGCGTCTAAAACACCAGAAAACCGAACATGGTCACCAATTTTCAACTTATGACAATAATGTAAACCATAACGAAGGTGGCTGTCACATTCATAACGATCAAGGTGGAGTTAATCTAGTTTGAAACACTAGTAACTCCACTAATTAATAATATTACTACTAAATACTAATACTAATGTAACCATAACGTAGGAGGCTGTCACAACAATGGGTAATATAGTAGTAGGACGAATTGTAATACACATTTAAGAGCATTCCTAATGGTATAACTAAAATTATATCTAAATTTTAGTTTTAGGAACTATTTTTTTAATTTTTGCTAATATTTTATTTTATAATTCTTTATTTATTTTTATTATATCATTCAAAACTTTCATACACATAGCTCAATAAAAGAAGAGAGAAAAAACGAGATAACTAATTAAAAATAAGGGATATAATAAAATATTGTTTGCCCAAGCTATAGTGCTTAGGTATTTTTGCTTAAGCACTATAGTTATTTTTTTAAAGTTATTTTTCTTAATTGTTGTGAACAGTTTAGGGGATTCATTAGTTATATTTAGTTTAAATAATATTTTACCTAACCGGTTAAGAATGTTTTAAGAAAATGTAAATTATGAGTACAACAATCATAATAATAGATTATGTTAAGGTCATCCCACGACCATTGAATCTCGTAATTATCCAAGTACATATTGGACCAGAATTGTATTATCGGAAATTAAATTTCAAATATCCATATTAAAAAAAAAAAAAAAAAAAAAGAGGTGATAGTGCCTTGTACGACCTGGAACTGTAAAATATGGAAACAAAAAGCTGATAAGATTAAGCAATGTGACAAAAATGTGTACATTTGTCTCTTTCTTTACAAAAGGTCAAGACGATCTTAAATCCACCAATCTCAGCCGTCCAATTGTGTCACAACCATGATCCTCAAACTCTGAAGCACACCCAATTGACTCCCATCTCCACGTGCTCAGCCCAAACAATTGGTGCGTGTTGTTAACTCGCTGTTTTTGGCACGTTTGTGTATGTATCATCCATTCGTGGAGTATCTAACTCTTCACATATGCTTGCTGATACACAAATGAGGTAAGATTGTAAAAGTCCCCCAAGTGAAAACTACAGCATGTTACAATAGCAAAGATTATCTCTGACCAAACAATTAAACAAACAAAAAATAGCAGCTACATACATCATCAACCACATAACATAAACACAAAAAGATTTCAATTTTCAACAACATTCTAGACAACACCACCGCTACCACCATTGATGGGTGCTGCAGAGCCTGTAAGATACCATCATTTTATTTATTTTATTTTATTTTTTTATGGGGGTTATTATGCTTATAATTCATGTGCTAAGAGTTGGAAATGTTTGTTTGTGTGTGTGTGTGTGGTGCTAGGTGGAGGAGAAGAAGAGTGATGAAAGTGAAGTGAGAGAGGAGAATGAGGAGAAAGAAGAGGAGGAAGTGAAAGATGTGGAGAAAGGTGAGGTGGTTTTACAAGAACATGTGGTTGAGAGCAATAATAACTATGGAGATTTTCAGATTTCAAGGATGCAGAGGCTGAATCCTTCAAATCCTTTGAGGATTGCCATTAATAGTAACACCAGAGTTCCAACTTTCTCTCCTTCTCAGCGTTCTCATCCTTCTCATCCTCCTCATCCTCCTCTTCCTTCTCAACTTCCTCATCCTCCTCAGCCTCCTCAGCCTTCTCAGCTTGCTCAGCCTCGGTCTACACCCACCCCACAAGTAAGTTAATTCATTTTCATAATTTTACATAAAAGGTTTATTTAAAAAAAAAGAAAGAAAAAAAATTGATGGCTTTCCAAGTTTCATTGCTGAATTTTGCAAGTGGGTTTCCAAAAAGTAATATCTCATATTTAATTTTTTTAATTTTTTTTTAGTTTATTATCTGAATTTTTACAAGTAATGTTTCATAGACTGCAAAAGGAGGTAAAATTTTGAACCTTTTCTAGTCAATTATCGCAAAAGTACATGTCTTTTTTTAGCTTATAATTTTGCTGTTAACAAATGACAATTTTGAATTTTTCTGGCTCTCTCTTTCTCTCTCTCAAGTTAAGTTTCATGTATGACTAAAGAATATGTTAAAATTTATGCTTAATTTTCAAGTTAAGAAAATTAAATTTTCTGGGTTTTTCTTTCTCTTTGCACTGCAGCAACCATCACTGACAACACTGAATTCAAGAGCATACACCAACAGAATATCTCTGTTTCTGTTTCTTCTGCACATGATTGCCGCTGTTGGGTTAGTTTCTTTTCTTGTATTCAAGGGAATTCAAGGCCTGATTGGACCATCAAACGATGTTAAAAAGATAGAGAAAAGGGTCTTAAGGTTTTTGCTGCCACAAGTTGAAGCTGCATCTCTTTTAAGCATTACTCTTGCATTTGCATGGCAAAAGGCAGTGAGGGTATGGCCTATATTTATGGTTCATGTTATAATATGGAGTACTTTTGTCATGTCACTATCTGCTGGAATTCTCCTTATTTGCTTCCAAAAGCCTTCCACTGAAGGTGTTGGAGTCTGTTTTATTGCCTTTGCAATAGGCAGTGGATTATATGCTTGTTGGGTAACACCTCGAATTAAGTTTTGTTGTAAGGTCTTGATGAAAGCACTTGAACCTGTTTCGAAATTCCCTGATTTGAATCAACCTATTTATTGGATGCTTGGGGCCGGATTCTTGTGGATGTCCCTATGGATTTTGGCTGTGGTTGGAGCTTTGAATTTCTCCTTTCCCCCATTGACAATTATTGCATTGGTTTTGAGCTTGATGTGGACTGCCGAAGTAATGAGAAATGTAGCTAATCTAACCGTAAGTAGGGTAATTTCTCTGTATTATCTCAGGGGAATGCAATCTAATACTCAATTTTGCTTCCAGAGAGCCTTGACTAGAAATCTTGGAAGTGCTTGTCTTGGCTCTCTTTTTGTGCCTGCAATTGAGGCCCTAAGGATTGTTGCTCGGGGTTTGAATTTGCTTGAGGGGGAAGATGAGTTCATGTTTTCTTGTGCACATTGCTGTCTCAGAGTCATGGAGTCCATCTTCAGATATGGAAATGGCTGGGCCTATGTGCAGGTATTGTTACTGAAAAGCCTTTTGCGCTTGTGAATTTTCGCCCTATAAGAGCTGAATTTTTTAGTTGCATCAAAGTGCTGATTGGGGATATTATACTAGTTACATTCCTTATGGTGTCAAAAAACTAAGACTTTCATTTGGAGTTGAACTTTACTAGATGTGTCTTCTTTGTCAAAATAGTTTAATTTGATTTAACTAAGAAATATATTTCTTGGCTCGTTCCCAATTTTGTTAGTCTTGAATGGTTCTTAAGGTGTTCATGATGCTTGTGGATTATTTCTAAAAATCAGTGATTTGCTTTTGTTTTTTTCCAACATATCATCATCAACTAACAATATTTTATTTTGATTATTTTGCAAATGCTAAATTATTTACAGTGCCATCATTATCATAATGTCGATGCAGTCCATCTAAGTTTCACACGAACTGCATTTTTGCTCAATTGTTTAAGACTAATTTATTTAAAGATCTTACTTAGCTTTCATTTAAACCATTTTACAGATAGCTGCATATGGAAAAGGTTTCGTAAAGGCATCACAAGACACATGGGAACTCTTTGAGAAGCAAGAAATGGAACCTATAGTCGACTCTGACATTACTAGCGCAATTTGCTTCCTAACCGGGGTCTGCAGTGGCTCCATCTGTGTCATAGTTGTGGCTGCTTGGACAGCCAAAGTGCATGACAATTTCACAGCCACCATTTCACTCCTTGCATTCTTCGTTGGATACCTCATGGTTGGTAGCCTTATTTGACCAATCCCACTTTATTTGATTCTTTATCCTATGCATTCAAATCATGTCATCAACTTTGGCTATTTTTTAATCTTTTATTAATTAGCTATGCAATTAACTTCATCAATTATTATCATGATGTTGTACCAGACCAGGATTGCCATGGCATTACCACATGCTTGCGTGAGTTGTTATTACGCTTGCTATGCAGAGAATCCAGACAGCAGGCTGTTCGATACAACAATAAAGGATCGTCTTGGCTTGATTAAATCTGGCCGCGATGTGGTTGTGCCTACACCTAGAATGCCACGCCGGTTTGCAGCAACATAGCCTAAGCTCAATTTCTCCTATGGAGGTATGAAAATTATGTGGGCATCATTTTGGTCAATATACTATCAAGATGTACCAAAATTTTGTTGCCCTTAATTGTGGGGACTTGACCAAACCCAACTGAGCTTGAGCAAAATTGTACACAATGGTTGAGGTGGTGGTGGTCGCTATGACAATGATTTTGAATATGAAAGCTCAACCATTATCAGATGTTTGGTGTTGGAAGGAGTGTGGAGAGCCCACTAAGATTCCAATGAACAAGAAGCTATAAGACAAATTGTCTTTTGGTCATGTCCTTTGTATATTGCATATATTTTGGATATTCCATTGTAAAGTCCCCCCATTATTTTATTACTCTTATCTTTCTCACTAAAACCAATCATTCATTAATTTATTTGTTCTTCTTGATCTATTGTTGTAATAATCTCCCCGAGTTGTACATGAAGCTTTCTCCCCTAG
Organism: Fagus sylvatica; assembly: GCA_907173295.1. Lineage (NCBI taxonomy): Eukaryota > Viridiplantae > Streptophyta > Magnoliopsida > Fagales > Fagaceae > Fagus > Fagus sylvatica. Next base: position 5,611,410 of record OU015762.1, read on the forward strand.
CTTTGTTGAGGATTTAAATATAGGATTTCTTTGATTAAAATAAGGATAAACTATTGTTTTCTTCTCTAAACTATACATGAGTTTCGTTTTTCGTTCCTAAACTTTGAAAAAAAGTTCATTTTTACATATGAATTTTGTTTCTGGATTTTTTTTTTTATAAAATGATACGAAATTTATGTGTAAAAATAAACTTTTTCAAAGTTCAGTGACGAAAAATAAACTTTTCAAAGTTCAGTGACGAAAAACGAAATTCATGTATAGTTTAGAGACGAAAACAATATTTTGGCCTAAAATAATGCTGAGATAGCGTTTGGTTTGGTGGGATTAAAAAAATATTTTACTTGTGCTTAGTGAGTAATAAATTGTAAAATGGACTAAATTGTGTGCCTTTATTATTTTTAAAATTTTCCCAATAGGCAAAGTTGAGCTATACAATGGATAGTCATAGTCCTCTGTTTATCAACCTCAATAAGTTGTGCCACTAGAAGAATTAATGTTAGAATTTGAATTTGTATAAGGCTTTTTGGGGAGGCTTAGTTCCATGCCCAAAAAAAAAAAAAACTGTTAGAACTTAGAAGTAATTATCATCATTTAAGTTCTTTCTAAATTTCCTGTTTATTTCAAAGGGAGAGTCAGTCATTCAATTTATTTAAAGCACATCTTCCGTTAAAACCATGAAAGTCATGTCTCTCTCTTTCCACTTCTTCCAATGTGGTCCATGTCACATGTCTATCCAATATGATCTTTTGTAGTACAAGACAAAGTTTTTCACTTTCACAAGGTAGTTTTGTAATATGTGAAGAAGATAGTGATAATTATGAAGTTCTCAAAATTTTGTTTTCATTATGTTTAAATTATATATATACATAATGGGTTCACTTCAATCCACACCTAATCTATAAAATCAAACAATATCTTCATTGATGTATTTAAAATATGTAAATAGTTGTTTATGCCATCGTCTAATTTTATGTTAAATCCAAACAAAAATAACCAAAATAATGACTTGAAATTGATAAAATATATAACAAGATTTTATTACGTGTGTTTGGATTTAACAAAATTTAGATGATGGTGGACTTTTTGTATATTTTCAATAGATTAATTGGGACATTACTTGATTTTATAGATTAGAAAACTTGGGATTGACTCAATAATTAAAAGAGGGAAAGTAAGTACCAATAAACTTAAGATGCAAGAGAAGCCAGTCAAAAGGTGAATGATTTATGAGAGACAGACTTCATTGCTGCTCTCTTTTGCTTTATAGGCCTTCTGAAAAGGAGCTAAAAAAAGAACCTTTGATTAAATAGTCACACCACTTTTGGATATGCATAAAATGTTAGTAGAAAGTAGCTAAGTCTCACTTTTTGTGTAACACATGCTTAATGATAATACAACTTACCAGCCCTTCAATATAGTTTTATATAGAATACTCATGAAGGTACACATAGCTAGTGGAGAAGCAAGCTCTAGCTTCATCTAGGTATGGTCATGACTTATCATGCAAATCCCCACTAAATTATATCCATAGACATTACAAACTTTATGATCAAAAAAATAGACATTACAAACTTTTCCTCAAAAAAAAAAAAAAAAATCTCAGAATCTCTTTATTGATATGATCTTTGATTGTAGGTCCAAATCCAATCTAATCTTTCCTCGAATGCTTTCTTTCCCATGTCAAATTGGGATTAAAATATTATGTACATTGCACATTCTAAAAGCTTTTTATTTTCATTATTACTTTCACGTGTGTGGAATACTGTACTTACACAATTTATAATGTTACATTTGTTTTTTATATGAACCGTACTCACATGTCTATTTTACTGGGAATCCCACGTAGAAAATCACTTTTTCATTGGCTTAAATACTGTTTAGCTGGTACGAACGTCAAAGGGGAATATGTTTGAGATATGGCAGCGAATCAATTGCATTATATTTTTCAAATTATTGATAATTCCAAGCATGACAGCAACACTTGGTATTGGTTAATTATTGCATATGATGGGAATTAATAATTATGTAGTGGGTGGGTTACCGAATATATATTTAGAAGCCTAGAATTTCATGATTTCTATCACCACGTGGTTGATAAGTCATTGTACATGCCCTTGCATTATCCCTATTTCTATATTTGCAGATCCTCTTACCAAACTCCAATCATGTATGTGATGTTTGATCTAATTAGTTGGTTATACCAAGAATTCGTGATTGATTACACGATTACAAGAATTGATTAGTCATTCTAGTGAGAATAATTAGGATACTTTAGAGTTATTAAGGTAATTTCATCTAATAAGGACCAAAAAATCAATGATCAATTTGCTTTTAAAGTGGTTGTAATTATACTCACTTTTCCAATTTCTATTGCAACTACGATTCAAGTCTCATGACCATGCAAATGACTACCCAGATGTAATTTGTAGTGCATTATTTGATAGTAGTCAACATGGAAATTTTATTAAACTTGAACAATTCTGATTGCGTGCAGTGGTTGCTAAGAATCCTAAGATACCTCACTTTCAAAAGGTTGAGAGTCAAAAGTGAAAATCTATTACTTCTTATTGTCATCAATGATTTGGTGACTTTGGTCGGGATGATGTCTAATTACACATAGGTGTAAAGTTGAGTTCAGGGTAGGTTGGATTCAAGATTGCTCCAGAGTTCTACAGCAAAGGGAGATGAAAGAAGTGAAGAAAAAGCCTTTTATTTCTATCTTTGCCCTATTGGAGATAGAGATAGAAGTCATAGAACTTGATCTAAATAGGGACTCATATTCTAAATGAGATGTAATACTATTCTCTAGTTCCTGTGGTACGATATAGGGAATTTCAATGTATCACGTTATGGTTACTTTGGAGGTACTTTAAAGTCATAACCTTTTATTTTCTCCTATTGAATTTTTTGTTGTTCCCATGAATTGCACATTATCAAACCACATAAACTCTTGTTAAATTTTTTGTTCTCTTTATTTTCACTAATATTTCTAAAATTTTAAATTCACAACATAACCAAATTTTATTATAGAAATAATATTGATTGAAAAAACAAAGGATGTTTAGTTCACTATTTAGAATAAAGGACTCATTCCATTAGGGAAAGAAAAAGAAGAAGAGTAAAAGACTCATAAGTGGTAAAAATTTTGTTGTAAAACAAAGGATTTATCTTTTTCTGATAAAAAAAAAAAAAAAGTTCAGTTTTATTTAGTTTAAAGAAAGAGATATATCTATCTTTCGTTATGTAGCTCATAAAATTATTGTACCACACTACCACTATTACCTTTACCAATGTCATTCAAAATCATATGATTATTTTAATTAGAGCCTGTTTGGTTATGCGTTAACACAATCACAAATTTTGGGGAATGGGGTGTATGGAAACCCACAAAAAAAAGTTTTACAGGGTTTTTTAAAGTTGAAATTTGAAACTTTTAAGAATAAAAAAATCTATAATCACGGTTCATGCTTTATAAATTAAGAACTTTAAAAGCATTCTTCACTTTAATTTGCCAAACACTCGAAATACTAAAAAAACTTTTAAGTTTAAGTCTTGTATTGCAATTGCAAAAAGCTTTACTATTAAAGTTCTACTTCCTACAACAATGCTAAATGAACACTTAAGCTTTACTATTAAATTCTTATATTTCTCTTTTATTTCACTTAGAGAAAATCGATGCCTCTATGACCAAGAAAAGAAAGAATAAGAGCATCCATGCACTTGAAAATTCCATGAACGTGTGAGGTTAAATTTTGGGAAAATGGTCTTATTTGGCTTACAAGACCAAATTTCAGTCCACGTTGTGCCAGCGACTATGAAGCAGGTGGCGTTTTTTGAACATGTTCTTTGACCACCACATTCAAACTTACCGAAAATTGATATCTAGAAAATCAGTGGCACCACGTTTATTGTTATGGTTTCCCAAGAAAGCTTGCAGAATGCTTGTACTTTCCGAGAGGTAGAAAGTAATAAACAAATTCATAGGAAATGACATTAAAATCTCTTCCCATGTGGAGAGTCAAAGTTACAGAACCAAGAGTCCATGAAACTGACAAGTATTCCACCCAAATCCCATTTTTTCTTGGTCAGATTGGAAATCAGTATTCCATATTTCCATCACATGGACCCAAATCAAGGTTAACAAGCACCAACAATTCTCTTACTTTTTGGCTGGTCAAGCTAACTAGAGATTGATTATTCTACTGAGCTGTTCTCTATTCACATGATTTCCTTGGCCCATACTAGTAAGCCAGGAAGCCCACCATGTGGAGTGAAGAAAATCATGTTCTGCTTAAGGACATAGTACCATACCATTCATGTTACCTTGTACTGTCACTGAAAACCCACAAATAAACATTGTAAAGGTTGCTTCACAAAGCTCATGGGTGACCAAAAGTGTATGAGTGAAAATATGTATATATTTTTTTAAGGCCAAATTATAAGTTACATCCTTTAGGTTTGATTAAAGTTCAATTCAGTCCTTCAAGTTTTGACCGTTTCAATTCAGTCTTCTAAGATCTCTAAGTTTGATTTGATCTCAATTCTAGTAAACTGTTAGTCTTCCGTTAAAATTGCCGTTAATGTTATTTATTTTTACCTTTTTTTTTTTAATTAAAAACCCAGAAAATGATTTTCGAATTAAAAAAAAAAAATCTAAAATACTTTTCTGGCTGAATTTTTTTTCTTTGTTTCAAAGGGGAAGAACATGAAGAACACTAACCCAGCTAACAAGTTGAGAAATTTGTGTTTCAGATCTGTAAAACCATAACACCAACAATATAAATCTAAAAACATGCCCAAAACAACCAGCAACAACAAAAATCCATAGATCTATAAACAGTCCAACAACAACAACAACAACAAAAAATATCATCAGCCAGATAACCCAAATCAAACATCAAAGCAAATCAGGCTCCTTTTATAATCCAAATCAAACCTCAAAGTAAATCAAACTCCATATCATTCTATTGAATCCATCTCGTAACCAAAACAATTCGAGCAATGTCGCCCACGCCTAGCCCAGCGTAGCCACTGGAGCCACCGACGTCCAAATCTGAAGGAAGCTCATCGGCGAACCTCTTGGCGCATCAGCGAACCTCCATCGAGCAGAGGAGGAGAGCCACGGCAACAAAGACTACGTCTTCATGATCCTCAACTACAGATCCAAGGACCAAGATCGAGTCTGATCTTTCCAACATTTGAGATGGAATCCTCAAGTTCCTCAACATCGGACTCATCACCTCCGCCTCCACCGGCGATTACCACTACTACTTGGCCAAGTTCAAGACCGGCGCCGAGAGCACCCTCACTACCTAACCGCTCATTTCTCTTAGGCTTTCTCATTTTCTCTTTTGTTTTTCTATCTATACATTTGTTTGTTTTTAATTACCTCACTTGTTACTGTCTTCCCCTTTGAAACAAAGAAAAAAAAAATCAGCCAGAAAAATATTTTTACAAATTAATTATTATTTTTTTAAAATTCGAAAATCATATTTGGGTTTTTAATTAAAAAATTAAAATAAAAAATAAAAAATCACAGTAACGGAAATTTTAACGGAAGGCTAACGGAGAATTGGAATTGAAACGAAATCAAACTTAGAGGACTGAATTGAAACGGTCAAAACTTAGAGAACTGAATTGAACTTTGACCAAACTTAAAGGGTGTAACTTGTAATTTGGCCTTTTTTTTTAATGTAGTATGAGTGAAAATAGGATCAATATCTAGTGTTGGTTCCATCCAGTGAGATAGTGAGAGACGCTGCTACTCAGGAAATGACTCCTTTCCCCAAAATAAAGTAATTTTTTTATAAGTGGAAATTACTAAAATATTAATTTTATTTTTCTCCAAGTGTGTTTTGGATGAGTTTCTTTCGAAATTTTGTTTAAATACAAGTATAAAAATGTGTTCCTTAAATCATTTTGAACTTTGCAAGCAACATTCAAACGGGTTTGTTTCCATTAATCCAGCACAAGGATAGGATAAGGTCTAAGTAGTGGAAAATATGGTTGCTAATGCAAATACCAATAAAGTAGACGCAAAGAAGATTATCATAAAAGATCAACTATTTATTTTGAAATCCTTACATTTCCAAGGTGATTCTTTATACACAATTACATGGTTTTCACGAAATTAATCTAAAACTTGGCAAAGTAATTGCAACTTACAGCAAATAAGAAGGCTAAAGAACGCATAAAAAGTAAAAACTAAGATACCAATTTCATCCTACAGAGGCAGTCTATCACCAAATCAACTGGTGCATCTCCTAAATTTTTTCTAATAGAACCTTGCGCATCAGACCATTCCATTCCTAGAGTTTTGGTCCAAAATATCACACAAAGATTTGATTGTGGCATCAAACACCACATTATATATTGATCTACCAGTTAATTGTCAATACACAGTGATCAATAATTTCATAGCCTACATTATGGACCAAGTGACAATGGGCTACTCATATATCATGATGACACTCTGATTAGATATTCTTTCAAGAACCTGGGCTTGTCACAAAGTTTCTGAGAGCCTTAGATCCGATCCAAATAAATTATTACTATGAAGGATTTGCCCCATGGACAACATTATATATTGATCTAAAAACCACCCTACTAAATCAAGATCATAACTCTGACCTCGGTTTCTAAAAACCTTCCAAACCAGTTTTTTTTCCCTTGCCATCAATATCTTTAAATATATACTAGTAATCAGTTCAATAATCAGACATATGGATGACAAAATCAAACAGCCAGATGTTTGCATTGGCATCCTAATTAATAGCAAACACTAATTAAATATGAATTGTGGAAGATGTCTTATTATTGTGCACAGCAACCAACACAGACAACTAGAGTACCGCATAGCAACAATACTAGCCCCAAAACAGATCATTACCTAAATTCCATATTAAAAAAAAAAAGGGTCCTGTTAACAAGTGCCCTTAGGGCATTGGTTAAGGAAACATTTAATGCTTCCACTTTATAGGAAGTAGTAAAATTTTAATATTAAAATAATATAAAATAACTTTTAAGGGTATTTTAGTCTTTCTATTTATTATTTTAATATTAAAAACTCGTTATTTCTCGTAAAGTGTAAACATTTAATGCTTCTTAACCATTGCCCTAAGGGCATTGGTTAACAAAATCCAAAAAAAATAAAATAATATGTATAAAATGGATATTCATTAATTAAGACTTAGTTTACCTCAGCCACTTCTATGCCTTAATTCTGGTTCAAGCTTGTATTTATAAATAATCTAGGCTCTAGTATCCTCTCAACAAAGCAACACCCACAACTCTAAAATGGAGTTCCAAACTTCTCATTCTATATTTTAATATCAATATCAATAATTATTTAAAAGCAATGAACTTTGTATACAGTCAGGGGAAAAAACTCGTTATCAACAAATACTCACCTATAAAATGCATAAAACCTATTGCACCTTCCCAACCTGCCCCCCTACCACACGCATTGAACTTACATGAATCACATAAAAGCTCACTACCAAAGCATGCTAGCAAAGAAAGTAAAACAGTAGATTATTAAACTATACCATTTCAAAACAAGCTCCCTCTCAAAGACTGCTATTATTGGTCTTTCTTACTGAATCATTATGCACATTGCTGTTGCCACATCAAGTAAACTTCTTTTTTCTTCAAGTAAACTTGTTTCTTCATACAGGATATGATTGCTCTGATTACAAGATGTAGCTTTATAAACAAACTAACATATTTTGAATACTTCCAAGTTCCTATATTAAAATCTAGTCCAAAAATAATTTGATGCAAAAAAACCACAATCTATAACCAGAAGAGATCCAAACAGAATAAATGAAACTCACCATTGCACAACCACGATACTAAAATAACACCGCCAAACATCAAATAAATTCCATTTCTTAAAATATGTAGGTAATACATGAATAAAGAGCACTGACAATTCAAAAGCATCGACCACACTGAGGCACAATAAAGACGTAGAACTATTACCAAAGCTCCAAAAAGATATAACCTAGGCAATAGAAACCAATGCAATTGATACAATATCAAACAATTTGATTAAAAATTCTCATTCTATCAATCAGAACATATCCAAACTGTAACAAATGAATCACTCACCTATGCAAAGACATGATTTTATATAATAAGATACAACCATTAAAAATCAAATGAATTTCATTTTCAAATTATGATGATAATGTGCTTTGGGGAGGTTCCCGCGATATCAAAAATAAAAAATTATGATGATAATGCATAATAATGAGCACACAACATTCGATTAGCATATATCTCACTTGGGAACGGTAAAGTTTAAGTAGAAAATACTACCAAAATTATAAAAGACAACCTTGGCAATAGTACCGAATACAATTGACACAAAAAGGTACAAATGACATTACATATCCATGCCCATCATAGCAAATTTAGTTCAATGTAGAAAATGAATGTACCCATTAAGCATTATCCCTCACCAAAGCAGCCCAACAAAGAAAACACAAACTCTCTCTGTGGAACAGTGATGTTTAATTAGATATACTACCAAACTTCTAGAAAGATATAACCTTGGCAACAGAACACAATACAAAGGGCGCAAAAAAGTAAAATTAACATATTCCATGACTGTCATAGTAAATTAAGTTCTATGTAGAACTTAGCAAATACCAATAAGCATTATTCCTCACCAAAGCACCACAACAAACAATCGCTGGGGAACAGTAACGTTTATGATAGAAATACTAACAAAGCTCCAAAAAGACATAACCTTGGCAATAGAACCCAACACATTTGACCATAGTTATTAAAATCCCGATTCGAATCTTAAAATCTTACGATTTTACGATTCAACATTATAAAAACGATTCAAATCTTAACTGAATTTTAAAAGTGGTAGAATCTTAATAGAATCCCGATTTGAATCTTAGAATCTTCAGAATCCTGATTTGCTTCCGATTCTATACGATTCTACTGTACAAGGTTTATTCGGATTTTTTGGTTTTTTTTTTTTGGCCTCCAATGAAAATTTAGCTTGTATTGGGCTGATTTTTACTTTTTAGTATGTTAGTAGCCGCCCTTTTTTTTTTTTTTTTGATAAGAGAAGCCTGCCCATTAGAGGACAACATTCATCAAATCAATGATAATCTTGGTTTTTAGATCTTGGTTATTCACATTGAACAATAAGTAATGTGTTACTTTTGTCACAAAATCACCATTGTGGAAAATGGTTGGGAAATATTTTGATTTATGTAGTGTTATTATTTGGAACATTATGTATGTTTGTGGTTATGTGGTATTAAAACTTGGAACTTGAAAGTTTGAAGTTTGAAATTTGTCATTTGGATATTTAGTAGTTGATGACTTATTGTATTTTATAAATTTTATGCCAAAACTTATTTATTTTTCAATGATTCTTTAACCTATGTTATGAATTATAATTATTTATATATTTTTTATTTACGAAAAGTAGAATTTTACGATTCACGATTCGATTCTACGATTCGATTCGCGAAACCCTCCTAACGATTTAAGGTAGAATCCCGATTTTAATAACCTTGCGTTTGACACACACACACACAATAAAAATTAGACATCCACAACATAGTCAATTTAGCTCAATGTAGAAATTAGTTAACACCCATTAAGCATTATTTCCCACAAAAACAAACTAACAAACAAAACCAAAAATCTTGCAGAGGAACAATAAAGTTTAAGTAGAAATACTACCAAAGTTCTAAAAAGACAAACTTGGCAAGAGAACACAATACAATTGACACAAAAGGTGAAAATAACATTACGTATACATCCCCATCATAGTAAAATTTACTTCAGTGTAGAAATTAGCAAATACCCATCAAGCATTATTTCTCACCAAAGCAGCCCCACAAACAAAACCCAAAAGATATAACCTTGGCAATTGAACCCAATAGAATAGACAAACAAAAAAAAAAGTGCAACCAACATTAGAAATTCATGCCTATCATAGCAAATTTAGTTCATTGCAGCCCAACTAACAAAACCCAAAACCCAAAAGATATAACCTTGGCAATTGAACCAATACTAATTGACACAAAAAAGTACAACCAACATTAGATATCCATGCTTATCACAGTAAATTTAGTTCAATGTAGAAATTAATTAATACCCATGAACCATTATTCCTCACAAAACAAATACAACACAAAAGCCCAATTGCACCAACTTTTTTTCAATACCTTTCACCTCAGCCCACCTTGGCTTCCTTCTTCCCACTCCCTTTCACCTCCACCTTCTCCACCGAACAACACCCACCTCCATGCTCATGATGATGATGATGTCCATGACCTCCATGACCATGACCATGATGATGCCCATGAAATTGCTTCCCCTTCAATTGCTTCCTCATATCATAAGCATCCTCACCATCCGCATAGTACTTAGCCTCCACATCATGAATCTTATACCCCAAAGTCTCGGTGTAAAGATTAAACGCAGCTCTATTACTCTTCCTCACGTGAAGCGAAACGTACTCAGCGCCAAACACTTGCTCCATCCCATTCTGTGCAGCGCTCATGAGCTTGGTCGCTAAGCCGAGCTTGCGGTGCGTGCGCAACACTGCAAGGGAAGTGATGTGGCCGTGACACTCGGTGCTTTCCTCTTCCATCTTGGCCAGCACGTACCCGACGATCTTTCCGTTGTAGTCCTCGGCGACATAGAGGAGCTGTGGCCATGAGAGGATATGATAGAGATAGTACTTCATCTGGTAATTCTCTGGGAGACAGAAGAGATTGCAGGTCTGCATGGCCAAAAGGTCATCTATGGTGGCTTTGCGTATGCACACCATTGTTGGGTCGGTCTTGGATTTGGCTGATTTGGTGGGTTTTGTGGGGATTTGGAAATATAGGTTATTTAGGGTTAGGGTTTTTTGTGTGGGGGTTGATTTGGGGATTTTTTTGTGGAGATGGAGGAGTAATTAATGGGTGTGATTAGATTCCTATTGGGATTTGATTTGGGCTTCACGTTAGAGTGAAATGGGTTTGCTATATTGGGTCAATATAAATAGTTGACCCAATATATTAGAGGTACATGTAAATGAATTAGCCCAGAAAAAAAAAAGGTACATGTATATGAAAAATTATTTAAGTGAATTATTTATTTTATTTACTTTTTTTTTTCTTTGGATGATCTCAAAGATATATTCATGCATATTAGAGGTTTTTTTTTTTTTTTTTTTTTTTTTTTTTTTTTTTTTTTTTTTTTTTTTTTTTTTTTTTTTTTTTAAGGTTAAATTTTTTACTACTTTGTTTTATAAAAAGTTTGAAATTTCAAAACACGGTGTAAGGGTCTGAATAATCTAGATATGTTTCCTTCAATTTTGTCTCTTTTGGATTAGCAGGGGCGGAACCACAGCCAAGGGTGGGGGGGCTGTAGCCCCTGCAAAATTTTTTAAAACCCCTTATTAATATAGATTATTATTAATAATTTTAAATATTTAGCTTATAAAAATTGGACTTGCCCCCCCAAAATAAAAAATTCTTGCATTTAGCCCCCCCAATCAAAACTTCCTAGCTCCGCCCCTGTGGATTAGTTAACTGTATATGCGTAATTGTTCTTGTTAATATGTATGAGAGAAAAGTGTAGATAAGAGAGAAATATGACTAAAAATTAAGGATTTCAATTTTTTTGGTTTAGACTATTTTAAGCCATTATATGGCCTTAGTTCTTATTTGTTAAGTAAAAGTAAAAAATTTAGGGAAATGATATTTCCATACCAAAAAGTACTATTTTCACACCATTAACACCTTTTGGTACTGAAGTTGCACCACCCTAAATTTAAAATTGCATTTTAGAGACAAAGACGCCAATTACTTATTTGCCTGTATTTATTTTTTCTTTTTCTTTTTTCTTTTTTGTGTAGGAGTAGCATTAACTTAAGAATATGTGAGTAACATTTTTAGGGGCATTTTATAGAGTGCAAAAACGTGGACACAACTCTGTTCTACTTATATGAGATGAAACATCAAGTTTAGTGAGATCCCACATCGGAAAAAAGTTATATGATCCCAGTTTCCATAAGACAAGCATCACACAGAACTGTTGCCGAGCCTAGTTACGTGGGTTTGTGACCAAGTGGGGCATTAAAGTATTTGGCTGTATGTCCTGGGCCTGACCAAGTTGGGTTCTCTCTCTCTCTCTCTGAACTTCAAATTTGGCTCAGCTCATCATACACACAACTACTTTTTGCTCACTTGTTTTGGACTTTGGACGATAGGTATCTGATTAATGTGCCCATAGATATTAGATACTATAGTGCTTGAAACCTTTTTCTCTACTTTCCCACTCCATGACTAAGTCTGGCTTTGTTCAGGCTTGGACACCCAAAAGTAATGAGGAATGATGGGTGATTGGTCTATATACTATTTCAGATTAATGCAATCTAATATTATGTCATTTCAATTGGTAATCCATTTTTACTTTTGGGGGAAGCTAGAAGGCACTGGAGGAAGAAAGGAAAGGCTCACATAAAGGGGGGAAATGATAATTAAGTTTTACTTTCCATGTTTCAGCTGACAGCAGTTCTTAACTGATAAAACCATGCCTTTTACTTCTAGTTCTAGCCTTCATATTTCCTGACAAATGACCCAATTTTATCAAGAATAAAATGGAGGAAATATATATGGAAATACAAAACTATAATACAAACATAAAAAGCCATAAAGGAGCAAGTCTCCGAAAATCGGCAAGTAGAAGACAGAGATCATATGTTAAAATGAAACTATGATGATTATACACTACTCAAATGGTACATTTAGGAGCATAATCTGAGGATAAAACCAGCAAGTCATGTCAGCTATTGAATTTCCACAATCTGATGTACCTACCATTATGTAAGGTGACAACCTTCTTCATCCCAACAGCCAAGCATGTGATGGGAGGTCGAGCACTTTTAGGAATGCTGTCAATGTGTGTATCTTCTGAAAGCCTTCTTCCTTTCTTTCTTTCGGCGGCTCCATACTTGTTCTGGGAGCTTGATAACACGTTACCTTCCATAACACAGCTTGTAAGAACTTGACCTGTGTTTTGATCTAAAATGCGTAGCACACCATCTATTCCACCAACAACTAAAGTTGACTTGTCATTTCGCTGGTGTTGCAAAGAATAAACAACATTAGGACTCACTCGTGTCTCCCATAGAGATCTCATTGTCCTGAAAGGTATGAAAATTACCATTAACAGGATTTGTAACTGACCAATAATAAAAATTCATAATGAAATTCCAAAAATTGTCCTGGACTTCATTTTAAGAAGATCATTATGTTATATAAGGTAGTTTCAGACATCATTGCTTTTGTTGCTTGCAATATATATTCAGCTTTCAGTACTTTATTAATTTTGCTTAAGTTGTCAATCCTCGTCAATTTAAGCTGAAATATCACTCACTTGGAGGTTACATTACACCTATCACTCGTGATTTTTTCTCCAAATAGATACAGATTCTACAATTAGAACGTTATATAGCCTTTTTGGTGTATGATATGGAAGGGGTAAAGTATAGGCCACATAAAGTCACTGGTTTTTTTTTTTTTTTTTTATCTACCACTAGCTGCATATTTAAAAATGATAACGAACAGCAGTTGGGCATGACAATGTAGAATCTCCTCAGAAAATTAAAAAGCTCATGCTATGAAATTGAGTTAGCTCTTGAAGTTTAATTTATAAAATAGTATTTGGAACTAATATCTGCATACCTAAGGTCCCAACAAGATGTATATCCAGACGTTGATCCAGCAAACACTAGACGCGAGCAAGCATTGTAACACAATGTCCTTATGCCTGTCAGTAGAAGTTGAAAAGTTATGCACTTAAAAGAACAATGCCTGGTAAGTTCAAGAAAAAAAAAAGAAAACTGCTTCAAACTAATAAGAATTTTGAGACAGCAGGTCACACAAAAAGTATCAACTCTCTCCAAGAACTGGAAGTCTACCGTTTTACTTTCAATGAAAAAGTTGATCCAACAAGGACGAATGAGCAGATACACAACTACACAAGGATGTTCTATCCACATGAAAAGTAATATATGTATGTGTATATATATATATATTATAACATAGCACAAGGCATATAGCCTATGCCTAAATGAGGCTTAGGTGCCAGATGTGGCCTCAAACAATATGGAGGACTTAGACATAAGGACACAAGGTCTCCAAATTGCTAAAATGCAAAAATAGGAGTGCGATGTTGGTGGAAATATTACCACAGACAAGATAAGCCAGCTCCACTTCACACTTTCCGATATTATCATGTTTATATATATATAAATCAACTCAACTCAACCAAGCCTTAATGTCAATACAAAAAGACAGTATATCACTGATCTAATAAAAGATGAGAATGGAAACAAAAGCACTATGTCATATGCATCAATGTAAATAAGCAAATTCAGAAGGATCCAAAAGGATGCTAAACAAAATATAAACATGGCCAAATAAAGATTTCTGACAGAGCAGGAATAGAATACCTCCTGTTGTTATTCTTGATCTTAGTGTTGCTACCCGCTGATCTGATAAAACACCTGACACTGTGATGCTTCCAAAAGAGGAACCACTAAGTATCAACTGATCATCGCTTAAACATAAGCATGTTACAGGCCCAGCACGCATCCTGCAATTAGAAGTTCAAAATAATCCCACATGATAGTCCACAAACGACTGAGTAATGTAGAAATGCATACTTCAGCAATGCTCAGGACTTGAGTTTAAAAGAATTACTCTTAACTTAAATGGAATAGACTAAATTTAGAATTCTTTCTCATAAGCATCCATGAGGTCTCCTATAATATGTACAGTAGGTCACAGGCGTGTTCATTTTGGCTCCTGAGAGAAGGATAAATGGCTATCCAACATTGTTACATCCATTGACCTTGACATATTCATCCAATTGTACCCTTCTCCTGGCTTTGACTCTTGGTAGCAATGAGTGGAAAGTGAGGGGAGTGCATAAGCCCCTTCAGAGATAGGGGCAAGCAACAAGCAGACCCTTGGGTTTTAATCCAAAATTCGTCCCACACAGATATCTGTGTGAGACAACCAGTCCAATGACAGAAATAGATCAGAGAATAAATATCTATTAATGACCTACCCTCAACTCAATCAGACATGTTTCCCATTAGACTCTTTGCCTCAGCATGAAGAGCTCAAAGAGTAGATTTTACCCTCAATTCTCAAGTCAAATGCAATCTAATCCGGAAACAAGCAGACCCTTGCCTCACCATGTAAGTTGTGTGCCAATTTGGCTCATCAGGAGATTCATGTATTAAGGCTACCATTTACAATGATGTGCACGCCAAAATTTGAATTAAATTTATGAATAATATTTATGGATTCAACCACATAGCTAACCAAACTTCAAACCCAGATTATGAATGCCTCTCCTCAATACTATAGTAGACTTAACCATTAACATTTTCTCATAAAAAGGAAAGAGCACTATATTCCAATTTATAAATTTCTCAACACCATACCTAATTATTCGAGAACACTTTCTACTGTACATGTCAAATAAACGAGCTGTGCCATCCTCACATCCGACCACTGCCTCTGGATCATAGTAACTGTAAGTAGGGAAGGAATCAGATTATGTTTGCACATAACAAAGCAAATATAACACTCTAGTTTGACTGTTCATTTCTCATAAATGATAAACTAACGATAAGTTAAGAGGAAATATAAGGAACTGACAAAAAAAAGTTAGAGGAAATATAAGGAGCCAAATAAATGATATTAGGTAATGGATTAAAATCAATCATGAATAGCTTTAATTTGACATGGATTTTCCAACATACAAGTGACTTTAATTATTCTCCACTAGCAAGTAGGATAGCTAAAGTTATAGCTCTTGATAGGTGCTGCAGGGAAGCATTTATCTCAAGATTTTTTTACAACTTTTTAAAGCTAAAAGGTAGCTTTGGTTCTAACTAAATCTTCACAGGTATTCTCACCTCAAAGTTTGTTCAAAACTCGCTTCTAGCACAATAGCATCCCCCCCCCCCCCTTCTTTTAAACCTTAATTTGCAAACCACCCCACCCACCACCGTGTATAGCAAAGGTCACTTCCACTATCAATCTTTATAATGAAGAAATCACTAATCTCACTTAGTCACTTACAAACTAGTTTTGAAGATGGTGGGCTAATACATCAGTACCACTACCTAAAGGAGCACTTAAAAAGTAAAAATAAAAAAGAGAATATCAGATATTTCAACATCACATACAAGAACTGCTTTTATAGTTAATAATCATAATTTTTTTAAATTGGAAATCATATTTAGAAACTGATTTGAATAATTAGAACATTGCCGCACACTTCTCCATCCATTTACATGATTTAAGAAGAAAAAAAAAAATGCCAAAAAATACTTGTACAATAATATTTTCCTGATTCAGAATTAGGAAATCCTCCGACAAACAACATAGTCTTGTATAGGATTTAATCCTGAAAGCAATCCTAGTGGTATGGTTCAAAGACTTAAAAGACATCACAATAATACATTGAGGTGGGATCTCCAAGAGTGCCTTCGGCACAAGTACATATTCAGACAGCATCACTGCATGGTGGAAGAAATCATATATGAAATTTACTTTTGATGATTCTTGGTTGTATGCAAAACAGCTTGAACTTACAAATGTCAAGGCTTTAGAATCTCTGGTTCACTCTGTCATAACATTTCTTTATTATTATAAACATCCATCCCATTCACGGAGGATGCTCATTGCCTTGTAATACTTGCAGCTATTTATAAAATCAATATAACAAGAACATTCCACATACCGCATGCATAAACCCTTCACAAATGTGCCTTCATTTGACGGAAATATACTTCTTTTCCCATTTCGCCTCCATATGCATATGCGAGTACCAACCAAACCAACAATCTAAAAAGATAGATAACAAATTCAGAATTTAGATAACATATAGAGAACAATAAAATAATCCATATGCAATAAAACAAAACAGTTTAATTCTTGGCTTATCACTCATTTGTACTGAGACCAAACACGAAATATCAAATAACATTGGCTTATCACTCATTTGTACCCACAGAGACATTCACAGGAAGTAGATAAGGAAAAGAGGTTGAACTTGATCACTGCAACTTAAACCTCTGAGAAAGGTAGAAACCATTCTGCAAATTCTAATAGCATGTTGGAGGAATGCTACTTCATGAGATTACTCCTAGAAGTTGCTTTAGTGAATTTTACGAATCCTTTAAATGAGGATGCATTCATTACTTCATATGCAATCATCAATGAATTCAAATTCATACTTCATGGTGGATGCTAAACTAATGATGCATCAACATGAAGCCTCAAACTAATTTTTCGGAGTATGGTAGCATTCTGGTCAATCTTCACATACATAAAGACACTCAGAGCATTGATTTATTCATGTTACCTTGCTCTCATCAAAATCAAAGTCAACTAGAGGAACTGTGTCTGGAACAGAATATTCTTCCCTGCATTTGTAGCTTTCTAGCGACCATAGACGCATTACCTAGCATCATTCACATGCAATCAGTTAGCAGTATTATGGTGCAAAGCAAAAGAGAATTACAAAAACAAAAACATAATGAAATTCAAGTAAGTCCTAAAAGTTAATAAAAAAAAATCAAGTTGGTGAAAATGAGAGAAAGTCAGCAGAATAGGCTCAGTCTTGAATTGAACAATTTCAGTGTTCACGAAGTGAGGGCTCTATAAGGATGAGGGAAAGAGTAATGAGGCCCTTGGGTTTTGGCTTAGGTGATAAAGGGTTGAGGAAGGGTGGGGGTGTCCCTCTGCTTCAAATCTTACCTAGCAGAAGGGAAGAAAGGCCAATAAGAGTGCAGGCTAAGCTTGACAGGATAGGAAAATTCATTTTATCTAAAAAACAGCTTGACAGGATAGGAAAATTTATTTTATCTAAAAACAGCTTGCCATGGGAAAAATTTTGCAAAATCAACCTCAATATGAGTATGACTTATGTCAACCTGGACCTGAAACAAAAACATTGGCCAAATAGAACAAGCCTTTCTACAAAATAAGCAAGGTCACAACAGGCACCAATATTTCTTAAATACCTGTTGAATATTCACTCTAGATTGCTGACAAACCCAAGAAAGTCAGTCCAGTAGCTGTTCAGGTAAAATCTAATCTCACCAGCGGATAAACACAAAAGTTGACTACTAATAATTACAATCCTTAAGGATGGCATGTAGTAAGCATACATGGTACTATACCTTATCACCTCTGCCAGTAAGAATCAAGCCCATCTTCATTCGGCACTGATCAACCCTAACAGAAAGCAAGGTAAGAAAAATAATATCCACCCAAGATTTGCCTGTTCACACCTACACACACACAACCCACATGTAACTTCTACAATTTCACCATAATTAGAATAACAAGCATGGAATGCCTCCAGAATGTGGGATCTGCTAAAGATTGGATAGAGTTCATACTTCACAAAAATAGAGATAACCTGCGAAACATCCACTGAACCCTATAAATAGAAAAATGGCAGACCCTCATGCTTTAAGGAATTTTTTATCTCATTATAAAACAGACAAAAACCATGCACTAATGACGCAAGACGAAACCAAAACGGATGCAACAATGAAGTTGAAGAACAGAATTATTTAAAATAAAAAAAACTAGCCTATCAACATTGTACTTAGAGACTTTTTAATTGTTCATAATCTACGTCCAATGATATTCAGATTGATTCCGGTAATTCAGTACCTCCTCAATTCAAAATCATAGTGTTTGAATACCTTTAGTGTCCATCTTAAAGCAGAAGCACACGAGCCCCTCAATAATTTTATTGTTTTCAATTGGCCATTACAATTTATACTTTGTAGCTTATCTATAAACACTCCAAGAACCAAAAGGCAGAGTCCAAAAACAAATTTTAACTCTCCAAGCAATACAATCAAACATTTAAAACCACTAAGCGACATTACCATAACAGACACGGAACATAACAAGTCACCATGCGCAATGCACTTACGTAGAAATCACAAGTAAACAAGACAATGAAAAAGGAAGTAGAGGATTTACCCGACTGAATGACCTTTCCATTGATCAATATCAATTGAACCTTCTTTTAAGGATAATCTATGATGCTCCATAGCTAGCTCCTCCAAATATGTCTTTAACGATTTCTCCGAGCATGTCGACTTATTGGAAAAATCTGTGGAGTCCTGCTTCTGGTTGTAGTAGTATGCCCGTAGTAATTTAGATTTATTAATTACTGTATTCCTTCATAAAGGCATTAGGAAAGTAAATTGGTCACACATACAAACTTATTACAAACAATCTATAACTGAACTTTTTAACTCCATATTCCTATAATTTAAGTTTTTGTGAACAGAGTTTTGTAGTCATCTTACAATTACTACAATCCACTGGCAACTCATATGATGATCCACTAAACTGATTGAATAGGTCATGTCACTAAAAGTATACGTGAATAGTTTTAAATTATAATGCAGTGAGTTGTAGCAATATAGCTACAAACTAGTTTGTAACTAAACTATGTTCTATTAAAATTTGGACACAATTTTGTTACAAACTGATGTGGCGGCTGAATTACGATGCCACGCGTATCAGACACGACCCCACCCTTCGGAATTTGGCATGAATGGATTGGATTACAATGGATGACTAGAATTTTAGAAATTCCTCCGTGGAATTATACTAAGAAATATTAGAACTTTGCCATTAAATTTAAAATCTTTTGGAATTAATAAATTTTAAAAAAAAAAATTTATTAATATTGACCTAAATGCTCAAAAGAAATTATAAAAATAAAAAAAAAAATCCAAAGAGGGAGAGAGAGAGAGAGAAAGAAGAGGAAAGTACCAGTATTTGCAGACGGCGGAACAACGAACGAGGTCGAAGAAGTCGAGAAGGGTGAAGATCATGCAGAGAATGTCGTGTTCGAGGGACAGGATTGTCGTTTTCCTCTTCTTGCTCTGCGACCGGTCGTTTAATGGATTGGGTGTGGGCCCCATCTTTCGCCTATGCTTCTGTTCTGAGGGGAGCTCTACGGCGGTGATTACTACGTGAACCCAGAAGCTCTACTACAGCAACCACCAAACGATTTTTATTTTGTTTTGTTTTGTTTTTGTGTTTGTGTTTTCTTTAACGAATCAAATTAACAAACAAACGGCAAGTCGGTAATATAAAATTGACTTGCCGTTTGGGTGAAATTATTAATTTAGTTGTTTTAACTATATAGGTTAAAGTTAAAATCTAAACCGTAAAATTGAAAATTGAGAGGCTCATGTTTCATTTTATTAACACCTTATCCAACCTTCTTTCACATTAGCATTCCTTGATCTTTTGTTATTTTATGTACGAGGATGCCCAACATTGCTAATAATTATGCCCAGGAGGGTGTGACTTAATCGGTTCGGGACGTAATGTTTGACTCGAGAGTCCCATGTTCGATATCCTTCATTGACACTCCTTAGGGATTGTAAGCTTTCTCAAAAGAAATAAAAATTAGTTTGGTCACTCAAGCATTGACTAAGTTATTCTGTTTTCTCCAAAGTAAAAAAATATATATATACAAAAACCTATAAGCCTGCAATTATCAATGAAATTCCTTAAGTCTTTGAACTAATAATTATCCCTATTAGGGCCTTTTTTTTTTTTTAATAATTGATATGATTCAATGTTATTGAAGTTTCCAATTATCGCTCGAGACTCTGTAATCCCTTAAGCTTTTTCTTTCTAGTTCTGTCGGTTCACTCTTCTATCTACAAATCTTTAACTGCTACTAAGAAGTCTGAAAGATCTTCATGCAAAGAAGTCAATTTTGAATTTCATCATCGCTGAGCTAGTGATTAGCTAGTGAGGGAGTAAGGTCAAACATAAGTTCGAAACAAAAACAATTTAAATCATTATTATATTAAAATTGTATTATTTTGTAAAAATTTCTCCCCATGAATAACTTCCATTTATTATTTTTTATTTTTATAAGAAGTTTGAAACCAGAAATAGATGGGAGGCTTAGAATGAATCTCCTTACTGTGGGCATTGCCAAATTTCAATTTTGTTCCTGTATTGCAATTTGCAAGCCCCATCCAAGATGAAAATTTTGTACCACCATAACTTGAAATTGTGAAATTTTTAGATTTTTATGAACTTGTAGCAAGTGAAGTCCACACCACATAATTTTGCTCCAAGGCCATGCTTATCTTTCACATTGACATGTACGCATCATTTAGTAGTCCTTTTTATTGATGGTACGCTCGAAAAGTCTCTATTATGATGATACACGTGAATTGGAGCAGTGACTATAATATATGACATGTGTTTTTGTAATCGGCAAAAGACATGTGGAGGGCCTTCATGCATGGATTTGTCCTTCAATTAAACATAGATTTTGTTGGAATAATTGTGGTAAAATATATATACATAGAATTCAAACACATTAATTTAATAAGTTTAAAAAGAAGAAGAAGCCTAAGAAAACTTGGGCATTGCTCTAAATAGAAACTTGCTGAACATTTTATAAATCAAGGTAATTGAAATGATCAAACAAAAAAAAAAAACTCAGGATTAGAAAGGCTAAGAAACCAGCTTTTTTAAAAATAATAATAATAATTAAGAATAATCTATTTCTGAGAACTTAAGATGGAAGAGAGAGGAGATGGTACGTAGCTCATCCTATTTACCAAAAAAAAAAAAAAAAGCCAAATAGGCAAAGAACCAACTTAACTAAACACTATTACACTAACGACGAGAAAGTAAGATTTAAAGAAATTAGCCTTAGGAATTATAGGTGTGCCATTAAAGAAGTGCTTGATCAAAGTAAATGCTATCATAGGCTAGTAACTCAGGAAAAAATATTTTATGTAAATATTGTATATAACATCCTTTTCATATGGGAGTGGATTCCACAAACGTAAAGCTCATCCAAGATGTTGTATATAACCGTTACACCAAATATCACCTTAATAACTTAGCACTTGATTCCCAATCTCTTTTATTGTTGTAAATGTTAATTAGTGCCCCTTCTCCACTTGTGTATAGCCATAGACCTATAACACGAACAAAGAAGTTAGCCCTCCACTTTGGTCAAGGACAAATCCATTCCTTAGCATCATCGTCTTTTGTCTCATACTCATTTTTTATTTATTTTGTATACACTATTTAAACATATCCTTTAAAAAAAAAAAAAAACATATCCTTCTTTGTTTTTATTTCTTTTGTTCGGTATCTTCTTATTTTTTGCTAAATGGCACAACACAGTATCAGAACCAAAACAACTCAAATATGATAATAAAAAAAAAAAAAAAAAAAAAAAAACACTTTTATGGTGTGTTTGGATAAGGTATTTAGAGGCGGAATTTGTTGAATAGATGAGATTTGAGAAAAGAATTTTTCAATTCCTTTGTTTGGTGTCTTAAAGGAGGAACTTTTAGATTTCTACGTGGGATTTATAGCCGGAACTTTAGGGTGCAAATCCCGTGTGTAAATCTCTTGTAAATAGACGGAATTTCACAAATGATTACAACGCGTTCTCAAATCGATAAGCACGAACGTACCAACGTTTTATATTTATCAACTACTGCTTCACTATTCAGTCTCAGGCCCCTTCGCTATTCATATTCAAATAGATCTCTTTCTCTTCCTCTCAAATATTTTGTTTCTTTGTGAAATTTCATATGCTCTGTCTCTTTCTCTTCCTCACTTTTCTTTTTAACCTTCCCCATACCCACCCAACATGAAAGCTACCAGGCAGGCAAACATCACTTCCTATCTAAGGACCTCCACTCTTTGGCTTCTCTTCTCTTCTTTTTAATCTTACCCATCTTTCTCTGTTGTTAAGACTTAAAAAAAAAATATTGGATTGCATGTAGATTTATTTGTGGAGTTCTTCATCTTTATTAATACTAGACTATAACCCATGCAATACGCGACTTTTTTTCATTATTTTTCTAAAAATATGTTTCTAACAAAGCAACTTAACTAAGAAGAAGGAAAAAATAATAACAATAATGAAAAGTAAAAAAAAAAAAAGTGTAAAATAGAAAATGTAAATAATTTTTCTTTGCTTAAAAATAGAAATGATCATTTTTATTATATCTCATCAAATGTATTATACTAAGTTTATAAAAATAACTACAAATAACTTTCTAGTCTAGTTGCATCGATTCCTTTCAATTGGAGTTTATATCCCGGGGTTGTATTCACTTAGCAAAAAAAAAAAAATTTACTTTACATTGTTTATGAATTTCAATCACTTTGGTAAACCTCAATTGTTCCATATAGGGATTTTAAATGTTCAGAGGTTTCTCATTTTTGTTTAACTTACAACACTTTGATAGTACAAATAAATAATACAATTTGTCACATATTTAATTATCCCATCTTTACCTTTTTTGACTTTCTTTTGTTTCTCTTTTCATCTTTTTTTGGGTAATTTATCACTTATTAATAATCACATAAACAATATCTGTGACCTTAGAAGTCCATCATATAACAAATTGGTCAACAGAGATAAAAATGACAATGTCATCTTAAGTCTAACACGTATCTCTTAGGAAAATTTAACACATAGAGAAAAAAAATGTTAAGATGTTATTCCCTCTACCCCTAAAATAAATCAACACAATTGACTCTTTTGGTTATCTCTAAATGATAGTCGATTGATGTCCAAAATCTCAGATAATTTGAATTTTACCTCATCAATTCTAATATGAGTGTTAGAAAATAATTTATACTCAACACTTAAACCCCAAAAATATATTAAACAGATAGTTGTTAAGTTATTTAGAATATCTAATTGTATAAAAATAAAATGATCAAGTCAAACTATATCACTACAACAAAATACACCTATTACAACAAGAGTTATTACAACAAAAATGATTATTGTGGTAATACACGTACTATTACATCAATTCATTAGATTTCGTTGCAAGAGTTACTTAAAAACTGGTAATTTATTACTTCAAAAATAAATTGTTGTAATAGGTTGTAAAATATCATTGCAATAAATCATTTACATAGTATATTGCAACAAAGTTAACTGTTGAAGCAATAATTATGAATATTACAAAAATTTTTTTTGTTGCAATAAGAAAAAATTGCTATTATCCAAATCCCCCGTACAATTTCCACACTCCCACAGTCCCGCCTATTCAATTCCTCTCTCTTTTCTCTCTCTTAGTGTTTATTCCCATCCCATCTCTCTGCCCTCTCTCTATACCATTCAACGATGGGTCTTTCTGTTCTCTCTCATCGGCGGTGGTGTCGCTCTCTAATCATCCAGGTTGGATTTTTCGATTTCTCCTTCTTCGAGACCAAATTCAAAGGAGGAGGAGGTCTAAATTTGAGCCACGTCAATGGCGGTGCAAGGAAGTTCGTGCACCAATCGCAGATTGGAGTGTCGCAACTTCTCTCCGGAGGCGTTGCTGGCGCTCTCAGTAAGACCATAAAATTTCCGGTGAGTTTTCTGTTGTGATATTTATATATATGTTTTGCTTAATCATCTGATGCATGGCTTTGATTTGATTTTGGGATTTTTTGAAAATTTGGTGGAGAAGATTGACCGGTACCAAAGGGTTGAGAAGCCGAAAGCAGAGACTCCGATTGATGAGAATGAGATTCAGATTAACAATCAGGGAGGGATGTGCAACTATATCACCTACGCCATGAGCCTCCTTCACGTATTTATCTCTCTTTGTTTGGTTCAGTTTTTACTTTGCATGGTTGAGTTGTTGAATTTTTTTTTTTTTTTTTTTTTTTTTTTTGTGGTTAATTTTGGCGCTCAGTTTATGATTTGTTTGCTGATTTTGAGACTTTTGTAGAGGATAAATATTTTGTTAGTTTTTTTGGATTTGTTACTTATTTGACTCTGGAAAGCTTGGGAAGTGGTTTGGTTTGGGTTTCGATGATGTGCTTGTCTGTTTGGTAGCGAAAATTTAAGAATGGATGATCTGCTGGGAGTTGAGTAATTATCAGATACAGACCTCCCTATTTGCTAGCAGCACAGAGGGCAGTAACTCGTTATGAAGGGATTTTGTCACCAGTTGGTCCCCGTGGAAGGCTCTTGAGGAAATTGCTTTCATGGATTGGACTAATTCCACCTGAACCAGAAACACCGTATGAGCTAGATACTGATAGTAATGCTCCTGAACTTTACAAGAGGTAGGCACCAATTAAATTCCTTTCTTCTCATAATGTTGGTTGTCTTTTTTTTTTTCTCTTCCTACTTTTTAATTATTTGAAGTCTTGTTGGCCACTCATTTGTTGCTTTTCATCCTGTTAAGTAGAAAAAGCTATTCAAATATTGGTTTCATTAACTCAACAATGAATTGACATAACTGTTTCAGTTTACAAGGTAGAGTCTAATGCCTTAATTTTTGGTTTCTTATTTTTGCAAGCCCGTTCTGCATCAGATTTGCTTTCTTTTGTTTTTGTATATTGTTCACAAGCTAACTTGAATTTCACTACTAATGTTGAATTATCTTGATTATCATCTATATTCATTATTTTTGGTAAGCTTTTCTACAATTATATTTCTCAATAGTTGGTGGACTGCTTAAGACTTACTGCACCCTAGAAATAGTGGATAACTGATCATATCACCATATACAGTGTTTTGGAGCTTTTTCTGGTTAAAAGGAAGATAAAGGGACCTTCCTGGCTATCAGTTTCAAAATTTTCTAGTTGCCCAGCTCCTCAACGGGTGAGATTTTCTAAGCCTTGGTACTTATTGTTTAATTAATGCTTATAAGTCTCTCTTTCTCTCATGTGTCTGTGTGCGCGCTCTCTCAGTTTCAGCTATAACAGCTTGGTTATAAACTTACACAGGTGAGCTGGTGCAAATTTGAGGTGATTGTTGACTCTCCAAAAGACATACGGATTTCATCTTCATCAAAGAGCACAATTGAGA
Organism: Fagus sylvatica; assembly: GCA_907173295.1. Lineage (NCBI taxonomy): Eukaryota > Viridiplantae > Streptophyta > Magnoliopsida > Fagales > Fagaceae > Fagus > Fagus sylvatica. Next base: position 5,637,324 of record OU015762.1, read on the forward strand.
TTCCTCCAGTGGTTGTTACAGCAATAAATTTGAAAACTATTATTAACGAAAAGTAGAACATAAATGAAATTGTCTCTGCATCTGTTGTTTGCTGTCACAAGGCCAAGGTTTGTTCTAGAGCCTTTGTTGTTTAGCAGTACTATGGTTGATCTTATTTGATGTGGCTAATTTGAGTTGGAATTTGGCTTGCCAAAATGAAAAAATATTAATTACTGAATGCAGTTTAATTTCTGGTAATATGCCATACAAATGATATAGACAAATATCAATCATTTCATGTGTCATAGAGTAGTCAGTCTTTTAAGTTTTGCTGAGTGGTGCAGCTTTTGAATGAAAAAAGATGACACATTCAAATTGTAAGAACTACTAACATGGGCTTCTTCTAATAAAATTTTCATTACTTATCAAAAAAAAAAAAAAAACAGCATGCTGTCCTTTGTTATCATATTTATCTCAGCATTTTCTTATTTAATTTTGGGTAAATTCATTATCTTCAGATATCTATATCCTGCATAGACTTTGAACTCTACACTGCCCCACTTGTTGGCTTTTGTTATATCTAGTTTTCTAAAATTACCAATGTTTTCCAGGTCCTAAAACAGTGAAACTTTATTCGAATAAGGAGCACATGGGCTTCAGGTATAGTTTGAGGATAGTTACTATTATATTTAACGATCAACACTGTAAATAACCCATGATTGTACTTCATGATAATAATGGCAGCAATGTCAGTGACTTTCCTCCAAGTGACACAGCTGTTCTATCCCCAGACAATATCAAGGTTGGTTTTGCGAGGGTTTTTCTTGTTCATGAAAAATATTTGTTTCAAGACATTCTAACAACTTATTATCAGAATTCTTTATGTACAATATATCTCCCATTTATGCTTTACTGGTATACTTTTGCAGGGGAATCCAGTGCCTCTGAAGTATGTCAAATTTCAAAATGTTCGTAGGTATGCTACTTTTGATGACCTCCTTTTATTTATTTATTTAAAAAAAAAAAATCTAGTAAAAGTTAACAATTGGTCTATCTTAATAATTTGGATCAGCTTGACAATTTTTATCGAGGACAATCAATCTGATGCTGAAATCACAAAAGTTCAAAAGATTGCCCTTTTTGGAACAACGTAAGTTTTTAACCTGCTATCTTTATTTTCCAATTTTCCCCTTCTTCAAATCCTTTTTCTTAACTTACTTTAGAACTACTTGCTTTTCTCTAAAGGAAATTATAATGTTCAGATTCCATTTGAAAATATAAAAAAGTAATGTCCAATACTAAGATTAATTGTTGTAATTATATAATCTCATTGATTATATAATTTAATTAACTATTCAATTTTTGGCTCACTGCCCAAAAAAAGAAAACAAAAAAAGAACAAGAAAAAAAGAGCTTGTTATACCTAAGTTACATGGAGCATTTATGTGTGAATTAGTTTGCTTGTGGGTCTTTTTGTTTGAATTAATATTGAAGGGCGTATTAGAGAATCATCCATTAAAGAAAAAGGGGCGGGGGGGTTTCCTTCACATATGTGCTATTGCATATGACCGACAAATAATTGCCATATCGTTAAAAAGATAAATATACAATTTATATGGTCTAGGATTGATGATTTGATCAGGTCAATAGTCTGACAGATTCCTAGAGCAAATGTTAGAAAGTATCATAAGATGTTGTGATGTGTTAGCAGGCATTTTTTCCCTGACTTTCTATAGCTGGTTAATCTTTCGATATCTCTGAGCTGGGTATCACCCATTATTCCCTATAGTTTATTTTAGTTTACTCATTCTATAGACAACATAGTTGGGAGGTGACTCAGACCACTGTGTCTTTGTGCTCCATGCACAGGGCGCATAAGGTGGGTTTTGGTTGACAGGCTTGGCTGCATGGTGATGCCCCATGTGTTTTTGATGCCTGTTGGTTGTGTTCTCCATGCACAAGGTGCGTAAATTTCAGTTTTGCTTGAGATGTGTGGCTGTTTTAGAATACGTCGACTTCCATTCAACACTGAATTGAAGTGTCACAGGTTGTGCTTCTACTTTTCTCTACTGACCTCTAGAATAATTCTTACAATTTTTCCATGAAAGTAAATAGTTTCTATATAGCTGCATGTTAGTAATGTTAACCTTGTCTGTTTGTGTGTGTAATCTAGTAGCTAGAAACTTTGTTGAATTGAGGCATCTAGCCTAGCTCTATGATTTAGAATCCAGATATTGGTTCAACCGTTTAGCTTGTCTAACTGGAAAATTTCGATCCATTTGTGCTCAACTTATTATGGTTCTCATAGCATCTAGCCTAATAGGTCATCTCTACTTTAATTTTATTTTATTTTATTTAAATGCGTCCAGATTGAATATGGCGAGACAGATGCATGGTTGTCTATGGAACTAATGTTTCATTTGAGTGTTCTGCCCCTCACTCGTCACCTGACTAATATCAGTGGTATGCGTCCAGATCTCTGGGACAGATGAAAAACTCATGGTTCAAGTGAGTCCTCACAATGTGTTTTCTTACACAACCTGACTTTGACCAAGTACGTTTCCTGATAATTAGAATTAGAATCTGTATATTCTTATATCCTGATATTGCTGCACACATATGTTTTGATATAACGATGGTTAGTCTTTAGACAAGCCAATGGGGTTGAATACTGATGTCTAGTTTTTCTTTAAAATGCTTTTGCTCCAACTTTGCAGTAGGTGTATCACTCAAATTTAATACTCCTTATTTTTTATTTTTTTGTCTTGTGATCTATTAAGGTGTGTCTTCTCTGTCTCTTTCTATCTAGGTTAACAAGAAGTACAGGTGTTTAGAAATTGATCTTGATGGTTTGTACAAGAGAATGTTGCTTCTCAAGAAAAAGAAATATGCAGCCGTCAAATTGCAGTTTAAGGATGGGACTCCATATGAGGTTATAAAAAAAATTCCCTTTTGGTTTTATATAATTGGGTTACTTATCTGTCTTGTTAATTGTTTTTGGTTCTTATGTTCACAGGTCATGTGAGGATGTTGTTGAGGCAATACATAACTCTCTAATGAAGGTGAGGTCATTTGTTTCTCCCATTATAATGACCATTTTTATCTGGTGAACTTTTTGGGAGAGGTGGAAGGTAGAGTCAATGTTTGCACTTTTATGATACTTGAGCCAAGTCTAGAATATGTCATTTGAGTACCATTGAACCCTAACCTTACACTGCTACAAACTGTGGAGGAACCAATTTAAATTCTGTAATTGGAAAGGCTCAGCCCAGTGAGCTTGAGATATGTTAATCATTGATTATATTGGAACAGGACTTCAATGTGACATTTTCTTTTTGGACTTACCTTTTCTTTAGGAACTGAAACTGTCCATCCTTTGACATTTTGGCTGATGTGCACCAACCATGGTCATTTGATGTTTTTGAGGGCTCTTACTCTAGTGAAGTTATCATTAACTCAACTTCTTTGGAAGGACTTATCAAAAAAAAAAACTTTGGAAAATGGGAGAATACCCCCTAATTTCACAATGAGATAATCATTGGGTTGAACTGATAGTGTATTCATTCTTTAAAACCATTGTCATAGGGAAATTAATCATTTAGTCTGATATCAAACAGGTACAAGAAGATATGAGGAGCGGGCAAGTATCACTTGAGAAATACATCATCACAAAAACATTGACTAAACCTCCTGAAGCCTACCCAGATGCCAAAAACCAACCACATGTTCAAGTGAGTTCAGACCCAGATTTCACAATTAATTGAAACTTTCTTATCTTATTTACGTAATGCATTCCACCTATCCAATGCGTAGCATAAGTATTTATTCTACTAACCATTTCTAGGTGGCACAAAAGTTAAAGCAAAGCGGTTACTCTACTGGTTGCAATGTTGGTGATACAATCCCTTATATAATATGTTGTGAGCAGGTTTGAGATGCATTGGTTTCTGTTTTTTGTTGTTGAATGAGCAGTAGCCGACCTCTGAGCAAATGTTGCTCTTGCATTTTAGATGTCACGTTGCTATAATTTCTCCTTTTTGTGGACAGGGGACTAGTTCAGGTAGTTCAACAGGGATTGCTCAGCGTGCTAGACATCCTGATGAACTGAAAAGAGAAGATGGGAAATGGATGATTGACATTGATTACTACTTGTCACAGCAGGTCTTTTATTATTATTATTATTTTTATTATTGTAAATTCCCAATGAATTTGTATCCATTAATGACTTAAACTTAGACAGGGGATTATTTTTGTACTTATGAATTTTATGTAGAAGTTGTAGTTATTAATATTGTGAAGTGTTATAAATTTTCTATCTTTTTGTAGATTTCTTGATTTTGTGAATGTTGTTCTTTATTAAGTTTTTATATTATTAAACAGGACTCGTGACAAATAGAAATATCAACAATTAATGCTGATAAAAAAAAAAAAAATTATTGCAACGAAATGGTTGAAGCAATACCTTATCGCAACGAAATAATTGAGGCAATAAAAATGTTATATAACTTAATTGCAACGAAATGGTTGAAGCAATACCTTATCGCAATGAACTAGTTGTGGTAATAAATGAAATTATCGCAACAAAAATCTTGTTGCAATATATGATATTTATTGCAATGACATATTTTGTTGCGAAAACCTATTACCACAGAGTTTATTGCAACGGCTAAAACCTATTACCACAGAGTTTATTGCAACGGCTTGCAACGACTAACTTTCGTTGCGATAAAAGTTTATTGCAACAAAATGAAAGTTATTGCAACAAAAAATTTCGTTGCAATTAACCTTTTTTCTTGTATTTTATATGCAGTTAGATAGTATCAGAAATTGTTAAAAAAAGCATTTTTGGTTGCAAAAATAGAGGACTACAACTTAACTAAGCAAAAATACTTCGAATATATCCAATTGTATAAAAATAAAAAAATCAAGTCAAACTAAATTTTATATGCAGTTAAATAGTATCAGAAATTGTAAAAAAAATAAAAAAAAAAAAAAAAAATTTTTGGTTGCAAAAAATAGAGGACTACAACTTAACCAAGCAAAAATACTTCGAATGTAAAATATACATATTGCATATTGCGCAGAAAAACTTATCCTAACTATATCATCCACTCTCTTCAAGACCAACTCAGCTAATGCATCTGCATGCATGAAAAAAAAAATGATTAAAATCAATTGAGATTGCTAATAATAATGAGACACGTTTTACTCCACTCTTTAAGATTAATTCATTAAGGTATCTCATGACAGAAGAACATCCTTTTACATAATTATAGCCATAGTCATATAACTCACGAAAAAATTTCATATAATAATTCAAATAAATATTTTAAAAACATGAGATTCTGCCTCATGCTCCTTTTCAGTTTTCACAAAGGTATATTGTCATACAATGACTATTATCGTTGATTTAATTTTTAAAGCAAAAAGGAAACGAAACTTTTATGGCCAAACCACATATATAGTTAAAGTATCACTTTTCGACGTATCTGCAAGTGTTAATAACTATTTAGCATTCAACTTGGAATAAAACTCAACCTAATTGTAGCAATTTATAATCTAAACAAATCTTTACTCTTTAAATAAAGAAAATATAATTTTCAAATATGCAATTATCAACATAGCAAACACATAGAAACTTAACTTGAGAAAAGAAAAAAATGAAGGCAATACTTATGTAAACTTTACCTGAGAAAAGACGAAAATGAAGGTAATACTTATATAAACTTTATCTTGCCGAAACTCTTATTTCCACTTAAATATTAAATATTAGAAAATAATTATACAATAGTAAATAAATTAGACGCAAACAAAAATAAAATATAATATAAATTGATACAAACCTGAACCCACTCACAAAGGTTGTAATTTAAATGCATATTTGAAATAACATATATTGTGTTTAACAGATTTAGCTGGAATATATCTATTTATATCTGAATTAATTAATAAGACTATTTAATTTATTAAATATGAGCATTTAATTGGGTAGTAAGTATCTATATTATAAATTAAAGCAGAAGACGTTACCATATTTCTGCCACGTGGCATCTAAGGCAACGTCTTCTGCTTGACACGTAGCATCTTAGGTGGCACATGAATTAAATAAACTAAATTAAATACCCACTACCCCATAATAAAAACTACACCAAATGAAATAAAAAGGACAATGTCATCTTAATCTAACACGTATCTCTTAGAAAATTTAACACATAAAAAAAAAATGTTAAGATGTTATTCCCTCTACCCCTAAAAAAAATAAAAAAATCAACACAATTGCCTCTTTTGGTTATCTTTAAATGATAGTCTATTGATGTCCTAAATCTCAAATAATTTGAATATTGCCTCATCAATTCTAATATGAGTGTTGGAAAATAATTTATACTTAACACTTACTCCCCAAAAATATATTAAACAGATAGTTGTCAAGTTATTTAGCATATCCAATTGTATAAAAATAAAATGATAAAGTCAAACTATATTTTATATGCAGTTAGATAGTATCAGAAATTGTAAAAAATAAATAAATATAAAATAAATATTAATTAATAATATATTTTAATAACATAATAATTATTAAATATGAGCATTTAATTGGGTAGTGGGTATTTAATTTATTAATGGTGTAGTTTTTATTATGGGTAGTAGGTATTTAATTTAGTTTATTTAATTAATTATATCTGAATTAATTAATAAGAAGACGTTGCCATCTTTCTGCCACGTGGCATCTAAGGCAATGTCTTCTGCTTGACACATAGCATCTTAGGTGGCACATGAATTAAATAAACTAAATTAAATACCCACTACCCCATAATAAAAACTACACCAAATGAAATAAAAAGGACAATGTCATCTTAAGTCTAACACGTATCTCTTAGGAAAATTTAACACATAGAAAAAAAAAAATGTTAAGATGTTATTCCCTCTACCCCTAAAAAAAAAAAAAAAACACAATTGCCTTTTTGGTTATCTTTAAATGATAGTCTATTGATGTCTAAATCTCAGATAATTTGAATATTACCTCATCAATTCTAAGATGAGTGTTGGAAAATAATTTATACTTAACACTTACTCCTCAAAAATATATTAAACAGATAGTTGTCAAGTTATTTAACATATCCAATTGTATAAAGTTAGATAGTATCAGAGATTGTAAAAAAAAAATATTTTAATAACATAATAATTATTAAATATGAGCATTTAATTGGGTAGTGGGTATTTAATTTATGAGTAATGCTAGATATACAACTAATTTTACAACTAAATACTTACAAACTGCCTGGGTAATTATTAGGTACTCCGGGAGTACATTAAATGCGTACTCCTTCCTCTCACAGAAGTTGTGGGTCCCGCTAATTAAATTCATGATGGGATCCACTACTTCTGTGAGAGGAGGAAGTACGCATTTAATGTACTCTCGGAGTACCTAATAATTTTTCCAAACTGCCATGTCATCCTATGTGGAGGTAATACATCAATTAAAACACCAAATTACCAACTCAATATTAACATTTAATATTAATAAATCATTAAAATTTTAAAATACCTAAACCCACCCCCACCAGCCCAACGCCGACGCCCCACCACCCAAAATTCACTGCGGGCACCCACCCACCGTTAGTCACCCCACCAACCCATTACAGAACAGATTTGCAGATTTAAAATTTTAAAAAGAATAATCTGCTCGAAACAAGATAACCACTGAAGGCAAAGGTTAAGCTTGAAATCCCTTTTCTGAAACAAGAACCAAAGGCAAAGGTTATTGTGAAAAAGGAAGTAAAAAGAGAAATAGTGGTGGTTGTTGGTGATGAAGGTAAAGAAGATACGAATAAGAAATCGGACTACGAGATTTAGTTTTTTTTTTTTTTATTTATAAAAGAAGGATCATTGCTCTTAGTTAAAAGGCCAAAGGATATTGTTTGAGATATTGTGAGTACATCACACCAGGAGAAGAGGGTTCAAGAAACCATATCCATCATCCAAGCCAAATGGTGAAAACACATGGAAACACACCTGAAAAGGTAGTTGCCTCTGTTTTTTTCCCTATCCCAGATCTAATCTTGGCAGAGGTTGTGTGGGTTGGGGAAGAAGGAGATGGCGAGTGACGTGGCGTCTTGGGAGTGGTTGGAGCGATGGAGCAACGTCGTGAAGGAGGCAACGCGGCTTGGAGGAGGGGGCGGCAGCTTCAACGTGACAGAGGAGAGATTTTTGTATTTTTGGTTTTGTGTGGGTATTTTTAAGTGTTTTTAAAATATTAATATCTATACTATAATATAAAACCGAAGCTTTTTGACTTTTGGTTGACCTCATCATGTTGCGCCACATAAGCTTTTGAAATCTCACAATTTTACACCTCATTATTTTAATATATATTTTCTAATTGAATTTAAATTTTATTCTATTATTAAACCTTTCATTAGAATTTTGACACATTATATTTTCTTTAATATAAGAATATATTATTCCATATATAAAACACAATCATAATAAATGTCTAATACTATAATATATTCCATATATAAACACAATATAAATATCTTTTAAAAATAATCATAATTATCAATTTTCATCAAGATTTTTAGAGTTTTAATTTTTTTTTCTTAATGTTTATACTATAATATAAAACCAAACTTTTTTGACTTTTTGTTGACTTCATGATATATTGACAAATCAGATTTTGAACCTCAAAATTTTACACATCATTATTATTATTTTTATTAATTTTTAAAGCTTATTTTCTGTTTATTTTGTTCCCGATTCTCTTTCTTGGTATTCAAGGAGCCTTCTGCCTCCACTTCTCTCTTACTCTCTCACGCTCAAAGCCCTCTCCTACTCTCTCATTCTTTCTCTATTACTCCATACTGGTCGCTCTCTGGCATCATCGTTCTATTATAGAAGAAAACAATTGAGGGTTTAAGTAAAGAAATAATATTGGAGAGAGGTTATTCAACGACAACAACAACAGACAGTGTCGTACACGGTGGAGTAGTTGGTGGCTGTGAACCCCTACAATCCTGACATCATTCCTTAACTCTCTAATTATCGTTGTTCCCCCATCTGGGATTCGAATCAACAGACCCACACCTGCCGCTGTAGTCTCCTCAAGCCGCAGGCTTGTCCTCCTAAAGCAGCTGGTGGGCATATAGTCAATTAAAGTCAAAGACACTACTCATTAAAATTCTTATCCAGACATGTCTTGGACTAATCACCATTGCTATTTCCTGTGAACTTCACTTTTTGTGTTTTTTTTTTTTCTCGTTGAATCCCATGAACTTCTTTTTGCACCTAATAGGCACATTAGAATGTCTAACAATGAATTGCTATGAACTAGAATTAATAATCGAATGTTTTATAGTCAATTAAAGTCATATCATAAAACTTTGTGCATGTGTTATGTCCTCTCCCAAACTGTTTGAAAAAATGCCTAAACCAAACTTCTCATCACCAAAGACTTGGGCTTAGACATGGGAAAGCCAAATTTTTATTTTTATTTTTCCAATTTTTGTTTGGGTTCTGAATTGTTGGTCCAGTTCCAGTTCACTCAGCAAAAGGGAAGGAACTTTTTTTGAACATCGTGTTGCAGAATGAGTAGGATTTGTAAGGTATAAAATCTATTTTTCTTAGCGGCTAAATTATTGATTTTGCGTGAGTTATTGAATTGATATTAGCTACTGTATTTATATTATAGATGTGTGTATGAAGAATAAATATTCTTTATCTTTGTCTAGGTGTGTTTGTCACCTTTGATTTAGCATACATAGCCATTGGCTCTGCCGTTTAATTTGTTAGTTTGTGATGGGCCATATATGTTTTGGAAGTGCCAAACTGAAAAACCAATCCTAAGAAGAGTGTTATCAAGGATATTAATCTAGATGATATATATTAGCTACTACTTTGGAGATTCACTCACAATTTGTAGCATCATTATTTCATCGGAAGTCTTTGGATAAGCTACTAATGTGGTTCAATTTATACTTTGTTGGTTAAAGTTATCTATTGTTCACAGCCAACATTTTATTGCTTTACATGCTTACCAATTTTTCTTTTTGATGCAAATAGTGAAAATCAAACTTCTATAGAACCGAAGTTTAAATGTTTAAGGTTGAGACAAATATATTAACTTATATCTTTATGAAAAATTTTCCTCGTGCATCGCACGGGTTTGCAGACTTAGTTTCATTTAATTTTGTTGCTAGCAATGAAGAAAGATGGATGGATTTGTTATAATGAAACCATGTGAGCTTGAAATGAGTTATGAAAATTATTTAGGTTTGATCATATAATCATGTGCTCATGTATTTATTTGTCATTCTTCTTATTTTAATTATCCTTTATTTTATTTTTGGATGGAAACATGATCCATATGGTAAATATAAACATGAATCGTGTTTTATAAAAATTGGACTATATTCAACTTATGCCAAAAGAAAAATTACATTATATTAAATTTTAATTATCCTATAGTAAATACTTTCTTAGTTATTTTTTTAAACCAAAAAGTAGGATCTATCCTAAATCCGATTTGTAAAGTCTCCTTATCGATCTTGCCAAAAACATTTTCAACTAAAAAAAAATTCAACAAAAAAAGTAAAAGGAATCAAAATTAATTTAGATTTTATTTTCAATAATTTTCCTGTGCATCGCACAGGTTTGCGACTAGTTTTTGTTAAATTAATGCTCATCTGTAAAATTAAGGGCTGATGTGGCGCTATGTCATGTCAGTTTGTAAGCATTTAGTTGTAAAATTAGTTGTATCCCTAACATTATTCTTAATTTATTAGTTGTGCAGTTTTTATTGTGGGATAGTGGGTATTTAATTTAGTTTATTTAATTCATATGCCACCTAAGATGTTACGTGTCAAGCAGAAGACGTTGCCATCTTTCTGCCACGTGGCATCTAAGGCAACGTCTTCTGCTTGACATGCAGTATCTTAGGTGGCACATGAATTAAATAAACTAAATTAAATACCCACTATCCCATAATAAAAACTACACCAAATGAAATAAAAAGGACAATGTCATCTTAAGTCTAACACGTATCTCTTAGGAAAATTTAACACATAGAAAAAAAAAAATGTTAAGATGTTATTCCCTCTACCCCTAAAAAAAAAAAATCAACACAATTGCCTCTTTTGGTTATCTTTAAATGATAGTTTATTGATATCTTAAATCTCAGATAATTTGAATGTTGCCTCATCAATTCTAATATGAGTGTTGAAAAATAATTTATACTTAACACTTACTCCCCAAAAATATATTAAACAGATAGTTGTCAAGTTACTTAGCATATCCAATTGTATAAAAATAAAATGATCAAGTCAAACTATATTTTATATGCAGTTAGATAGTATCAGAAATTGTAAAAAAATATAAATAATATATATATATATATATTTAATTAATAACATAATAATTATTAAATATGAGCATTTAATTGGGTAGTGGGTATTTAATTTATTAATGGTGTAGTTTTTATTATGGGGTAGTAGGTATTTAATTTAGTTTATTTAATTAATTATATCTGAATTAATTAATAAGAAGACGTTGCCATCTTTCTGCCACGTGGCATCTAAGGCAACGTCTTCTGCTTGACACGTAACATCTTAGGTGGCACATGAATTAAATAAATTAAATTAAACACCCACTATCTCATAATAAAAACTACACCAAATGAAATAAAAAGGACAATGTCATCTTAAGCCTAACACGTATCTCTTAGAAAAATTTAACACAGAAAAAAAAAATGTTAAGATGTTATTCCCTTTACCCCTAAAAAAAAATAAAAAAATCAACACAATTGCCTATTTTTGTTATCTTTAAATGATAGTCTATTGATGTCATAAATCTCAGATAATTTGAATATTGCCTCATCAATTCTAATATGAGTGTTGGAAAATAATTTATACTTAACATTTACTCCCCAAAAATATATTAAACAGATAGTTGTCAAGTTACTTAGCATATCCAATTGTATAAAAATAAAATGATCAAGTCAAACTATATTTTATATGCAGTTAGATAGTATCAGAGATTGTAAAAAAAATATATTTTAATAACATAATAATTATTAAATATGAGCATTTAATTGGGTAGTGGGTATTTAATTTATTAATTGTGCAGTTTTTATTATGGGATAATGGGTATTTAATTTAGTTTATTTAATTCATGTGCCACTTAAGATGCTACGTGTCAAGCAGAAGACGTTGCCATCTTTCTACCACGTGGCATCTAAGGCAACGTCTTCTACTTGACACGTTGTATCTTAGATGGCACATGAATTAAATAAACTAAATTAAATATCCACTACCCCATAATAAAAACTACACCAAATGAAATAAAAAGGACAATGTCATCTTAAGTCTAACACGTATCTCTTAGGAAAATTTAACACATAGAAAAAAAAATGTTAAGCTGTTATTCCCTCTACCCCTAAAAAAAATAAAAAAAAAATCAACACAATTGCCCTTTTTGGTTAACTTTAAATGATAGTCTATTGATATCATAAATCTCAGATAATTTGAATGTTACCTTATCAATTCTAATATGAGTGTTGGAAAATAATTTATACTTAACACTTACTCCCCAAAAATATATTAAACAAATAGTTGTCAAGTTACTTAGCATATTGTATAAAAATAAAATGATCAAGTCAAATTATATTTTATATGCAGTTAGATAGTATCAGAAATTGTAAAATAATAATAAATATTATTTTAATAACATAATAATTATTAAATATGAGCATTTAATTGGGTAGTGGGTATTTAATTTATTAATGGTGTAGTTTTTATTATGGGCTAGTGGGTATTTAATTTAGTTTATTTAATTAATTATATCTGAATTAATTAATAAGACTATTTAATTTATTAAATATGAGCATTTAATTGGGTGGTGAGTATTTAATTTATTAATGGTGTAGTTTTTATCATGGGGTAGTGGGTATTTAATTTAGTTTATTTAATTCATATGCCACCTAAGATGCTACGTGTCAAGCAGAAGACGTTACTTTAAATGTCATGTGGCAGAAATATGCAACATTTTCTGCTTTAATTTATATATAGATATATAGATTTGCATCTCTGACTGCTTTACTGTTTACATAAGTCTCTAGCTTCTTCCAATTATTTGTCTTTTTGTTAAGGATCCAATTATTTGTAGATTACCCAAAACTTATATTGAAAAAGTCAAGATAAATCGAGAATTTCAAGAATAATTGGAGAATTTTGTAACCATATCCATTGACATAGAACCACACCTTAGCGTAATGAGAATCTATATGTATGAGCAAACCAATTATTTTTTGTTTTTTTTTTATCCAACCTTGAGCAAAGATGAGCTTCAATCAAATCAATTAGTATTAATGAAAAACAAAAAAATTGGAATATTACATGTAAATTACTTATTTAATAAAACCTTTTTAATTGATTCAACCAACATGTTGTACAGAGAATGATTTTATAAATTTTGTTTATGTTCAAACTTAGAAATTATTTATGTTATTTTAAATTTTCTACAAACAACCAAACAAGAAAATTTATAAATGATGGATTTTTAAATGATGGGAATGTAAATCCCATCATTTGCAAAATTCTAGGTATTTAACAAATTCCTCATCCAATCACACTGACAAATTCCTAGAATTACTATGTAAATCCCATCATTTGCAAAATTCTAGGTATTTAACAAATTCCTAGTTTCTTCCAATTACTATGGGAATCATTTGAGATTTTTTCAAGGAAGATATTTCCAAAACAAACTAATCAAAGGAATCGCTATCTACCTATCATTTTCTATTAATCTAATCTAATTCAATAGTTAATGGTGCTATTTTCTCTTTGAAAAGGGCCTCACACACAATTGCGCCATATATTTCAATGATTGCATCTCAGTCCAAAATCCAAATTCCAAATTCAAAACACACCCATTTCTCTGTTTGGACCCCGCTTGGCAATGAAACTTACTTAATTACCTTTGATTCCATTTCCTTAGAAGGGTAATGAAACATTATGTTATCATTTTATTTTTCAATAACCAAAGAGGAACTTGTTATTATGCTGGCCGGCCATCATATTTTAGAGTTTCATTTCATGGTGATGAGCTTCAAAATCTTCACTTGAGACTTGAGAGTATTGCACTGAAATTCTTCCTATTAATGAATAATGATTGAAGGATTAATGAGTGACCAAATGTGGCTTTTTATGTTATGATTTTAGGAGTTATATTATTTTTATTTATTTATTTATTTTCATGAGGGCATGGCTCTTAGCTAGATCATTACTCTAATTTTGCATAGTTCTTCGGCTGTCTCATAAGTTCGTCAATGAGACCGTTATTTATTAGATAATTACTTTGTGAGACAACATTATATATAAAACAGATTTGTCTAGATATTTGGAATCTCTACTGGACTGGGGCTTTTAAATGACATTGATAAATTATTACAATTTTTTTTATATCTATTTTTCAATTTATATTATATCATTGGAATTTTTTTTTTTTTTTTTTTTAGTTTACATTTATTTTTTGTATTAATCTATTATCACAACAAGTATATATTATATATATATATATATATATATATATATATATATATATATATATATATAAAAATAAAAGATATGATATCCTAATCACTTTTGTTTTTGTTGGGTAAAGACAAGGGAGCAAAATGAGAAAATTATTCAATATTTTCGAAATACAATAATATGGTACTTCCTTCCATCAAATATATAGTATGTCTCACCATGAATTTAATTAGTATAACCATTTATGTGAGAGGAGGAAGTGTCACCTCATTATATGTATTCCGAGAATAATGAATATTATTCGAAAGGTCGTCTTAATTAACTACCACATAGGGTGGGAGCGGCGCTTGGCCCATTGCTATTCACGATATTCTAACCCTTCATTATCGTTGAAAGTTCAAATTTAATGTACACACTTGGAACTAAGGGTGGGCAAAAAACCGTGAAACTCGACCCGCCCGACCAATCCAGCCGACCCGCTCGCCCGCCCGCCCGCCCGCTCGTATATATACGGACGGATACGGATACGGATATTTTAAATATCCGGATAACGGACGGATAACGGTTTTTGAAATTTTGGTCGGGTGGATACCCGCCTGCCCGACAATTTTAATTAAATAATATATATATATATATAAACCTATAACTACCCATAATCCCATACCCGCCTACCCGGTCATACCCGCCTACCCCATACCCAGCCCTTTAGCCCCTTAGTCTCTGCCTCTCTTCTTTTCTCTCATTTCATTTTTTTTTTTTCACTTTTCACTCTCTCTCTCTCTTCAGTCCTTTCTCACGGCTTCTCTCTCCCATCCTCACTCTCACTCTGGTTTGAGTTTGACTCCATTACCATTCACTGGAAGCGAGCCCCGCTTCTTCTATTTCCCAACCCGAACCCAAATCCCAACCCAAACCCACATATCCTTTTTCGTTTCCTCCAAACCCGGATCCCTCAAAGCCAAGGCCAAGGCCACCATCAACGATGACTTCGTCACGGAAGAGGCCGCTATCGCCTCTCTCTCCTTCACGGTCACGATCTCATTGAGTACTCACAGTCATGGACTCACAGAGCACCGCGACTCTGACGAGATCTTTTCCACCGAGTGGTCCGAGTCTATTCAAGCAAGATCTCGCCGGATCTAACAAGATCTTTCCGGATCTGGTGAGATCTCGTCAGATCTAGCATGATTCTCGCCGGATCTGGTGAGATCTCGCCAGATCTAGGCCGATTCTCGCCGGATCAGGTTCTCCTCCAACCGAATAGATCTCACCTGATATTTGATTTGTTGATTGTGTATTAGGTGATTTTGTATTTGGTGATTGTGTGTATTTGTTTATAAAAGATATTTGTGGAACACTGTACTTTGAGTTTTGGAAATCTGGTGAGATTGTGTGTATTTGGAATTGTGTAAAAAAGGATATATGAGAGTCTTTATTTGGAATTTCTATTGTGTGTTGGAAATGTGTTCAGATTTGGACTGATTTTTTAATTTGGTCTAAAAAACACTTGCAAGCCCATTAAACCCGACCACCCGCCCGCCAAACCCGCTCAACCGACCCGCCCGCCCGAATCTATCAACGGACGGTTAGCGGACGGATTATCTGTTAGCTTATTTTCTATGGACGGACAACGGATTTGCCCAATACCTCGAACCGCCCGACCCGAACCCACCCCAACTTGGAACAATCTTTCTTCTATTCAAATTTAACAGTACACATTTGGAACAATCTTTCTTCTATCATATTATATAAACAGCTAGCTTAGATACAAGCCCTTTACCTTTTTCCTTTCATCTCTTCCTTTTATGTCTCCCTTTGTTTAGTTTATCTGGAGAGAAAAAACAAACACAATGGAAAGTAAGCCTTTTTGTTGGATTCTTCTATTCTTTCTCATTCTTTCATGCTTTGTGGCTCAAACTCAAGAAAAGAAGGAAGGAAGGCAAGCTCTAGCCTATCTTTACAAGTCCAATTTGAAGCAAAATTTCGGTGTGGACACAAGTCTTTTCGAGGCAATTGACCTTGTCAATGAAACTAACGTTCATCCACAAAATGGGTTGAAGGAGAGAGATAGGATTGAGAGATTGCCTGGACAACCCCATGTCAATTTCTCTCAATATGGTGGCTATGTCACGGTGGATAAATCCGCTGGTCGTGCATTTTATTATTATTTTGTTGAAGCTCACCATTCCAAGGATTCATTGCCTCTTCTTCTTTGGCTTAATGGAGGTAATACTTGATCTACTCCCAGTCTCTAGTAAATGTTATTAGCTCAATTTTACTTGAAAAAATTGTGAGAGTTTATATAACAGTAAAGATATTAATATATCTTATATTTAAATTGTCATGTCATTTAAATTTTAAATGACGTGACTATTGTTATATTGTTACATCTGTAATATTTAATCTGAATCATTAAATAAATCAAGTTCAAATAAAGATAATAATTTCTATCAAAATCATGGAAACACATGTAAATATAATGCAGGTTTTTTGCCTATGAGGCTTTTTATTTATTTTTATTTGTTTCCTTGTGAATATTCATATTTTATTTTTAACAAGTTTATTAGCCCTCTTCGGAAAAAAACATTGTCACCATATATTCACTATTTCCTAACTGTTTAGATTTTTAGGATAAGTGGTAATTTATAAATTTTAATTTTGAATTATACTTAATTGTTCCTAAAGAAGCCTTTAACTAGAAGTTAAAAAATTCCTCTCATTAAGATGATTAATTTATTTTAGCATCTTGTATATTAACTGTACAAGACACTTGCATACCATTAAATTGAAAATACAAATGTAAATTAAATAATAAAAGTTGATTATATTTCACAACAGGATACGTTGAAATGTTATCTACACCTATAGGATCTGCTTCCTAGTTTATATATTATATATGGCCTTATTTGATGACTAACCTTGCTTAGTTCTCCATAGGCCCTGGTTGTTCATCTCTTGCTTATGGAGCAATGCAAGAGCTCGGACCATTTCGTGTGCATAGTGATGGCAAAACACTTTACAGAAACAAATTTTCGTGGAATTATGGTATAGTTATCTGATAACATTATTTTAAGATTATTTTTTTTCCAAAATTTAATAATATAATTCTCTTTCTTTGTACACAGCTGAAAGTTTAATTTTATTTGTTTATTTATTTATTTTTGGAATTTTCTATTCATTCAGCTGCAAACGTTTTGTTCCTTGAGTCTCCGGCCGGTGTAGGATTTTCATACTCCAATTCAACATCGGATTATAATAAGAACGGGGATAGAAGAACTGCATTAGATAATTATGTGTTTTTGTTGAATTGGCTTGAGAGATTTTCTGAATACAAGAACCGCGACTTTTATATTTCTGGAGAAAGCTATGCTGGGCATTATGTTCCTCAACTTGCACATACTATCCTCTACCATAATAAGAAAGCTAACAAGACCATTATCAACCTCAAAGGGATCATTGTATTTCACTCTCTCTCTCTCTCTCTCTCTCTCTCTCTCTCTCTCTCTCTCACACACACACACACACACACACACACACAAATTGGAAAGTCCAAGAGAAATAATTAGATGTCACACTAAAAGTGTTAAGGAGAAATTGCATACGGACAAGATGAATGAAAAAGTATACGGACAAGATGAATGAAAAAGTGCACAAACCTCTCCCAATGGTTTTCCATAAAACACAGAACCCCTATATGGTTTCAAATATATGTGGGCATTAGGGCTTACATGGGAATGAAATATTGTATTATTTAATATATTTAAAATTATCTGAAGGGGTAATTTAACAGTGAATGGATGGATTACTTGATCCAAAATGTTTGTATATTAATGGATTAATTAAAAGAAATTTAGTCTTACTTACAGATTAGTGTAGAATTAACTACAATATATTCTTTTGAAAGTTGAAACACACAATCTATATATAAAAAAGTAAGCTTTTCAAAGACTTTTTGCCGTGGATAATTGTTTCAATACATGCATCTTATTGATTTCTGTTTCATAATGCAGATTGGAAATGCAGTGATCAATGATGAAACAGATGAACGAGGAATATATGATTACCTTGGGACCCATGCAATCATTTCGGACCAAGATTTGTATCAAATACAAAAGTACTGTAATTTCTCACCCAATGCTTCCACTCAGCCTCGCGAGTGCAATGTAGCCACTGAAGCAGCCAGGAAGGATTTGCAACGCATCAATCTCTATAACATTTATGCTCCCTTATGCTCCTCTCCCAATATCACAGCTCAGCCTAAGAAAGCATCTGTAAGTTGATAGATTTTTCTAGTGATTCGTAAGAAGATTGGATTTTGAAAGGAATGAGAGAATAAAATGACACTCTGCTTCCTAACATAATATATACAACATATAAGAGTGGCTAAGAAATGATTGTGAAATGCAATTTTATTTTAGAAAATGCACTCCAATCTCCCCGTACCTCACCTTTGTTATAAATGACATCCCACCACCTCACTTCTGCTATAAAATGACACTCTGCCTCCTCACATAATATAAGAATGGCTAAGAAATGATTGCGAAATGCAATTCTATTTTAGAAAATGCACTCCAGTCTCTGCATACCCCACACATTTGTTAGAAACAACATCTCACCACCTCACTCTTGTAATAAAATGACACTCCGTCTCTTCATATTTGTTAAAAAATGACACTTTACCTCCCATTTTCAAAAAGGTTTTAGGGCCGAGTGTCATTCTTAAAATAGAAAGGGACATTATTGTCATTTCGTAAAAGCTCAATGAAGATTATTGTAATCTGCTTATTTATTTATTATTTCCTTCATGACATGCTTCCTAAGATCCCATATTACTTAATTTTTTAACCAACAAATGTGCTTTTAGCTTGAGAAAATGTTAAGGATTTTTTTTTTTTTTAACGCACCATTCATATGTTGCATGAGTCTAAATCCTAAAATTATATAAAAGAGGTGTTCATTTATATGATTAAATTACTAATTTTTTCTTTAAAAATTTGAAGTACATTGTTCTGTTATTTTGTGGTGCAGATATTCGAATTTGATCCATGTAGCGATTACTATGTGTATGCTTATCTGAATCGGCCTGATGTTCAAGAAGCCCTTCATGCCAATGTTACTAGACTCACACATGACTGGGAACCCTGCAGTGCTATCATACAAACATGGCAAGATAGCCCGTTAACTATCATTCCCCTTTTGCAAGAGTTCATGGCCAATGGACTTTCAGTGTGGATTTTTAGGTAAAAGTATCGTCATTAATGGTATTAATCGTTATATATTAAGTTATTAACAAAAGGAATTAACCTTTTTTTTTGTTACGCCATCTAACTTTGGCATGTTTTTAATTCGGTCCTTTAATTTTTTATTATCATTTAACTTCTATTCGTTTTCAATGTTTTCATTCGGTCTAATTTGCACTGTAAAGTCCACCAAAATGATATTGTAACCTTGACTTCAAAACATAAGGAGTTTTGATTCTTTTGAAGTCATAACCTTTCAAGGATCTTTCAGACCTTACCGCACCCTAATTGGCAAAGAAGTTATTGATTATTTCACTGGCCTTTACCTCATGTTTAAGACTTGTGGATCATAATTAACTTAGACATCCTTAACCCTATCGATATATGGCAATCCAAGAATGAAAATCTAAAATGAGTCTCATTGGATGAAATGCAGTGGTGACTTCGATGGAAGGATTCCTTTTACTTCAACACAGTACTCTATAAACGTAATGAAGCTTCATGTGAAGACTAAATGGCATCCTTGGTACCTCAATGATGAAGAGGTATTGTCCAATTTTTTTTATCCCAAAATTTTCAATGTCTTTTTGCTTCTATAAGGAAAGTAATTATTTTGTATTTCAGGAGTAATGTTTCTTTCTCTCACATAATTATTTAGCATCTTTTTTACCATTCATGTGAGAAGAAGGAATATTAGTGCAGGAAAGTTTTCCGAGTTGAATATTTTGACATCCTTGATTTGGTGTCACAGGTTGGTGGATATACACAAGTGTATGAGGGAGACCTAACATTTGCCACAGTAAGAGGGGCAGGCCATCAAGTGCCGAGCTACCAGCCTGCGAGAGCACTTTCTTTAATCAAGAACTTCCTTGATGGCACACCTCTTCCTAATATCACTAGATATGACTAATTACTTTTAATTTCACCTTTTCAGCATTTTATTACTCTGTTTTGGCTTCAGCTAAGTTGGTTCTTTGCCTTTCTAATGCCAACTATTTTTCATTTGATTATCTTTGTTTACCTTGACATATGAAAAGTTCTGAGTAAATTGCTATTTTAGAGCAAACCCAACTTCTTTTTACTTTTCACTTTTTTAATGTGTGGTTGAATTTTGTTCCATCAAATCCAACCATGTAAGTTACCAATATTAATTCTTCCAACAAATTAATCATTTTAGTTCAATAACACATACTCTTCCTATAAGAATGAAATTGAGATATTGTGAGTGTGGTTTCAAAACATAATGGAGATGCACATACTCAAATCCAATAGCCATTTAGCCGAAATGAAAAAGCAACTGGCTCTCCTCATGTATGTGTATAATTCAAACTAATTAGAGTAGTTCGTGTAATTTCGCCATACGTCAGGGGAAGTCGGTAATTTTTCTTTACAAAAACGCGTCATCGTTATAGTCGCTACTCATAATCAAGGCGTTTTATCATTTTAGATACTTTTCCAGCTTAGTTACCACCTAATTAATGGAGCTATCAATTTATGATTTTTTATTCTGGGAGAGCTCTAGGTTAGTGATTAGAGATTGCTACGTGAAGTGAGAAGCACAACAATTAGGGGTGTAATCGGTGAGGTGCGGTACGGTTTTCTCCGGATTTATGCACCTACACCTTATAGTGCGGTTTTTCTATTACATGCACCTGCACCTACACTTATTAAGATCGGTTTTGGCGCGGTGCGGTGCAGTGTAGGTGCAGTTTTGCGGTTTGGGCTAGTCTCATTTGGGTCGGATTGGGCCAGTCCAAATGTCAGTTTGAATCTAAAAAATCCACCTTTACAACAACTCAAAAATGTCATGTTTGAATCTAAAAAATCCACCTTTACAACAACTCAAAAATTTGGCTAACTATAGCATACAAATATAAATTATAGTTTCCAATCTCAACCTGAATATTTAAGAAAAAAAAAAATTATAACATACATATCTCATAGAATGAATCATAATTTTAAATCTCAACCTGCACATATATACCATCCTTATACAAATATAACTCAATCTCAACCTTCACATACCATTAGCATACAAATATAACGTAACATCACTTGTATATAGCATTAGCATACAAGTATAACATACTAGGGATGTAATAAAAAGAGGTGCGGTGCGGTTTTCTGGATGCGGTTTTCCATCCGCACCTGCGGTTTTCCTATATACACGCACCTGCACCTACACCTTATAGTGCGGTTGCGGTTACCTATTAGGTGCGCACCTGTTTGGTTAAGCGGTTTTGCGGTTTGGTGAGCGGTTTTCTTCGGTGAGCTTACACCCCTAACAACAACTAAATTACTAATTTGGTTCTTTAACCATATATAGGATAAAATTCAATTTGACCCACCAAGTATAATTGGTGTTAAAATTTGTATGTTATCAACTGTCAAATCTAAGAAATAAAATCTAAATCCTGAAATATATGAACAGAATCATGTTCCAATTTACTAAGAGCACCTTATCCAACCTTTTAGCATTCGTTGTTATTTTGTTACTAGTCGCTAACCCGCGCAATGCGCGGGAAAGTTTTACATAAATGCGTAAAATATATATACTTTATCATTAATGAAACAATTTATCTAATCTCGAAGGAAAAATAAAACAATAACTCTCACAACAATTCAAAAGGTAAGAGTGATTGTCTGCTCGCTTTTATTATAAGGAGAACCAAACTGCAAATCCTTCACAAATTGTTAGGAAAAAAAAAGAAAAAAAAAGAAGAGCAAGAACAAATTACATTCCAAAATAACATTTACTTAAATATTAAATCAAAAATACACACATTTTCAGTGACCATAACAAAATCGGTTGAACATTTAGCCGTGCCATCCAACTACCAACTCTATTTGGGTTATCATCTCCAACCACCCTCTGAAATTCTGCTTTTGTTTCCTACTCAACACAAAATTCTTTTTCCCACAAGTAACACACAACTTTGCAAATAATTCCTTTTTTTTTGGAAATAACTTTCAAATTGAGCCTATTTCTTGGTAAAACTGGTCATATCATTATTTCTACTCCAAATTGATCCTATATGCCAAAGGTTCAACTTTCAACGATTTTAATCGATAGTCACCATAATGTCAACCCATGAGCAAAGCAAAGCCTCTAAAACTAAAAATAAAAATATAAAAAATTATGAAGGGAACCAACCAAATGGATCTTGAATTTCTTTTAACAACTTCCATCTCCTCAAGCACTTTTCTAAGTGCCGTACTGATCAACCCTTCAACTTTTACTTTCACTTAAGTAGAATCCATCATTTGTGTCCCTATTTACATCTTCAATGCAACATTCACAGCTACAAATTCTAAAACCTTTCATCCTGTGAAG
Organism: Fagus sylvatica; assembly: GCA_907173295.1. Taxonomy (NCBI): domain Eukaryota; kingdom Viridiplantae; phylum Streptophyta; class Magnoliopsida; order Fagales; family Fagaceae; genus Fagus; species Fagus sylvatica. Next base: position 5,660,402 of record OU015762.1, read on the forward strand.
AAAATTCACATTTATATGAGAGAGAAAAAATAAAAATAAAAGACTCAGTCAGTAGCCAAGTCCCTTGATGAATCGAATTCATATTCATCTGATTTCAAATATAAACAAATAGGAAAGATAGAAGTAAATGGTAAAAAGGAAACAATCATAAACCTATTGTGTAGGTGGATTAGATTTAAAACAAACTAATTATATTTCAAATCTGATAATAATTTTTACCTATACATGATACTTATTGTATTTTACATCAACATAAATAGAGAAAAAGAAAACCATCATTTAATAAATAAAATAATCTCAAGTTGTGAAAATAAACCAAAACATCTATCAAACTCACCTAAAGAAAGACTCTAGGGAGCCAGACACTTACCAGAACCAAGCTAATAATCAAGGGATCATAGATAAACAAAATAACTAATTCAAAAGATAATGAGGTTCGCAGTTGAATCCAACAATTCCTAAACACTAACTACATCTTCAATGTGTGTCAAACTGAATAGACCAACTGAATGTTGGATTGAGATAATCACATGTCAAGTTAATAGCATCAATAAATTTCCATTACTCACAAACTGCACAATGAATCTATGATGGCTATAGATAATACCTTAGAAACCTTTGTTTATTAAATTGGATGTTGTTTATTAAAGTAGATTAAATTGGTTTCAGTAATCAATCACATAACATGTTGACTTAAGCATTATTAAATTTTAAAATGAGCAGAACATGATAAAATAGCATCACATCATAAACAAATAAGGAAACAAATAGCAAAATCCAATATTTTGATCATGGTTCAGATTATTGTACTACTTTGTTTTATAAAAAGTTTGAAATTTCAAAACACGGTGTAAGGGTCTGAATAATCTAGATATGTTTCCTTCAATTTTATCTCTTTTGGATTAGTTAACTGTATGAGTAATTGTTCTTGTTAATATGTATGAGAGAAGAGTGTAGATAAGAGAGAAATATGACTAAAAATTAAGGATTTCAATTTTTTTTGTTTAGACTATTTTAAGCCATTATATGGCCTTAGTTCTTATTTGTTAAGTCAAAGTAAAAAATTTAGGGAAATAATATTTCCACACCAAAAAGTACTATTTCCGCACCATTTACACCTTTTGGTACTAAAATAGTGCCACCCTAAATTTAAAATTGCATTTTAGAGACAAAGACGCCAATTACTTATTTGCCCATATTTATTTTTTCTTTTCTTTTTCTTTTTTTGTGTAGGAGTAGCATTAACTTAAGAATATGTGAGTAACATTTTTAGGGGCATTTTATAGAGTGCAAAAACGTGGACACAAACTCTGTTCTACTTATACGAGATGAAACATCAAGTTTAGTGAGATCCCACATCGGAAAAAAGTTATATGATCCCAGTTTCCATAAGACAAGCATCACACAGAACTGTTGCCGATACTATACTGCTTGAAACCTTTTTCTCTACTTTCCCACTTCATGACTAAGTTTGGCTTTGTTCATGCTTGGACAACCAGAGGAATGAGGAATGATGGGTGATTGGTCTATATACTATTTCAGATTAATGCAATCTAATATTATGTCATTTCAATTGGTAATCCATTTTTACTATTGGGGGAAGCAAGAAGGCACTGGAGGAAGAAAGTAAAGGCTCACATAAAGGGGGGAAATGATAATTAAGTTTACTTTCCATGTTTCAGCTCACAGCAGTTCTTAGCTGATAAAAAACCATGCCTTTTACTTCTAGTTCTAGCCTTCATATTTCCTGACAAATGACCCAATTTTATCAAGAATAAAATGGAGGAAATTATATATGGAAATACAAAACTATAATACATACATAAAAAGCCATAAAGGAGCAAGTCTCCGAAAATCGGCAAGTAGAAGACAGAGATCATATGTTAAAATGAAACTATGATGATTATACACTACTAAAATGGTACATTTAAGTCACAGCAGGAAGAAAAAAAATGGTACATTTAGGACCATAATCTGAGGATAAAACCAGCAAGTCATGTCAGCTATTGAAATTCCACAATCTGATGTACCTACCATTATGTAAGGTGACAACCTTCTTCATCCCAACAGCAAAGCATGTGATGGGAGGTCGAGCACTTTTAGGAATGCTGTCAATGTGTGTATCTTCTGAAAGCCTTCTTCCTTTCTTTCTTTCGGCGGCTCCATTCTTGTTCTGGGAGCTTGATAACACGTTACCTTCCATCACGCAGCTTGTAAGAACTTGACCTGTGTTTTGATCTAAAATGCGTAGCACACCATCTATTCCACCAACAACTAAAGTTGACTTGTCATTTCGCTGGTGTTGCAAAGAATAAACAACATTAGGACTCACTCGTGTCTCCCATAGAGATCTCATGTCCTGAAAGGTATGAAAATTACCATTAACAGGATTTGTAACTGACCAATAATATGAATCCATAATGAAATTCCAAAAATTGTCCTGGACTTCATTTTAAGAAGATCATTATGTTATAAAAGGTAGTTTCACAGACATCATTGCTTTTGTTGCTTGCAACATATATTCAGCTTTCAGTACTTTATTAATATTGCTTAAGTTGTCCTCTTATCTTCTTAAGCAAAAATGTAAGGATAAATCCTCATCAATTTAAGCTGAAATATCACTCACTTGGAGGTTACTTTACACCTATCACTTCGTGATATTTTCTCCAAATAGATACAGATTCTACAATTAGAACGTTATATAGCCTTTTTGGTGTATGATATGGAAGGGGTAAAGTATAGGCCACATAAAGTCACTGTTTTTTTTTTTTTTATCTACCACTAGCTGCATATATAAAAATGATAACGAACAGCAGTTGGGCATGACAATGTAGAATCTCCTCAGAAAATTAAAAAGCTCATGCTATGAAATGGATTTAGCTCTTGAAGTTTAATTTATAAAATAGTATTTGGAACTAATATCTGCATACCTAAGGTCCCAACAAGATGTATATCCAGACGTTGATCCAGCAAACACTAGACGCGAGCAAGCATTGTAACACAATGTCCTTATGCCTGTCAGGAGAAGTTGAAAAGTTATGCACTTAAAAGAACAATGCCTGGTAAGTTCAAGTTCCAAAAAAAAAGAAAAAAAGTATCAACTCTCTCCAAGAACTGGAAGTCTACTGTTTTACTTTCAATGAAAGAGTTGATCCAACAAGGACAAATGAGCAGATACACAACTACACAAGGATGTTCTATCCACATGAAAAATACTATATGTATGTATATATATATATATATATATATATAGATGCGGCCTCAAACAAAATGGAGGACTTAGACATGGGGATTTCCAAAAAGGACACAAGGTCTCCAAATTGCTAAAATGCAAAATAGGAGTGCGATGTTGGGTGGAAATATTACCACAGACAAGATAAGCCAGCTCCACTTCACACTTTCCGATATTATCATGTTTATATATATATAAATCAACTCAACTCAACCAAGCCTTAATGTCAATACAAAAAGACCGTAAATCACTGATCTAATAAAAGATGAGAATGGAAACAAAAGCACTATGTCATATGCATCAATGTTAAATAAGCAAATTCCAAAGGATCCAAAAGGATGCTAAACAAATATAAACATGGCCAAATAAAGATTTCTGACCGAGCAGGATCAGAATACCTCCTGTTGTTATTCTTGATCTTAGTGTTGCTACCCGCTGATCTGATAAAACAACTGAGACTGTGATGCTTCCAACAGAGGAACCACTAAGTATCAACTGATCATCGCTTAAACATAAGCATGTTACAGGCCCAGCACGCATCCTGCAATTAGAAGTTCAAAATAATCCCACATGATAGTCTACAAATGACTGAGTAATGTAGAAATGCATACTTCAGCAATGCCCAGGACTTGAGTTTAAAAGAATTACTCTTAACTTAAATGGAATAGACTAAAATGAGAATTCTTTCTCATAAGCATTCATGACGTCTCCTATAATATGTACAGTAGGTCACAGGCATGTTCATTTTGGCTCCTTAGAGAAGGATAAATGGCTATCCAACATTGCTACATCCAATGACCTTGACAGATTCATCCAATTGTACCCTGCTCCTGGCTTTGACTCTTAGTAGCAATGAGTGGAAAGTGAGGAGAGTGCATAAGCCCCTTCAGAGATAGGGGCAAGCAACAAGCAGACCCTTGGGTTTTAAACCAACATTAGTCCCACACAGATATATGTGCGAGACAGCCAGTCCAATGACAGAAATAGATCAGAGAATAAATATCTGTTAATGACCTACCCTCAACTCAATCAGACATGTTTCCCATTAGACTCTTTTCCTCAGCATGAAGAGCTCAAAGAGTAGATTTTACCCTCAATTTTCAAGTCAAATGCAATCTAATCCGGAAACAAGCAGACCCTTGCCTCACCATGTAAGTTGTGTGCCAATTTGGCTCATCAGGAGATTCATGTATTAAGGCTACCATTTACAATGATGTGCACGCCAAAATTTGAATTAAATTTATGAATAATATTTATGGATTCAACCACATAGCTAACCAAACTTCAAACCCAGATTATGAATGCCTCTCCTCAATACTATAGTAGACTTAACCATTAACATTTTCTCATAAAAAGGAAAGAGCACTATATTCCAATTTATAAATTTCTCAACAACATACCTAATTATTCGAGAACACTTTCTACTGTACATGTCAAATAAATGAGCTGTGCCATCCTCACATCCGACCACTGCCTCTGGATCATAGTAACTGTAAGTAGGGAAGGAATCAGATTATGTTTGCACATAACAAAGCAAATATAACACTCTAGTTTGACTGTTCATTTCTCATAAATGATAAACTAACGATAAGTTAGAGGAAATATAAGGAACTGACAAAAAAAGTTAAGAGGAAATATAAGGAGCCAAATAAATGATAGCTCTTGATAGGTGCTGCAGGGAAGCATTTATCTCAAGATTTTTTTACAACTTTTTAAAGCTAAAAGGTAGCTTTGGTTCTAACTAAATCTTCACAGGTATTCTCACCTCAAAGTTTGTTCAAAACTCGCTTCTAGCACAATAGCATCCGCCCCCCCCCCCTTTCTTTTAAACCTTAATTTGCAAACCACCCCACCCACCACCGTGTATAGCAAAGGTCACTTCCACTATCAATCTTTATAATGAAGAAATCACTAATCTCACTTAGTCACTTACAAACTAGTTTTGAAGATGGTGGGCTAATACATAAGTACCACTACCTAAAGGAGCACTTAAAAAGTAAAAATAAAAAAGAGAATATCAGATATTTCAACATCACATACAAGAACTCTTTTATAGTTAATAATCATAATTTTTTAAAATTGGAAATCATATTTAGAAACTGATTTGAATAATTAGAACATTGCCGCACACTTCTCCATCCATTTACATGATTTAAGAAGAAAAAAAAAATGCCAAAAAATACTTGTACAATAACATTTTCCTGATTCAGAATTAGGAAATCCTCCGACAAACAACATAGTCTTGTATAGGATTTAATCCTGAAAGCAATCCTAGTGGTATGGTTCATAGACTTAAAAGACATCACAATAATACATTGAGGTGGGATCTCCAAGAGTGCCTTCGGCACAAGTACATATTCAGACAGCATCACTGCATGGTGGAAGAAATCATATATGAAATTTACTTTTGATGATTCTTGGTTGTATGCAAAACAGCTTGAACTTACAAATGTCAAGGCATTAGAATCTCTGGTTCACTCTGTCATAACATTTCTTTATTATTATAAACTTCCATCCCATTCACGGAGGATGCTCATTGCCTTGTAATACTTGCAGCTATTTATAAAATCAATATAACAAGAACATTCCACATACCGCATGCATAAACCCTTCACAAACGTGCCTTCATTTGACGGAAATATACTTCTTTTCCCATTTCGCCTCCATATGCATATGCGAGTACCAACCAAACCAACAATCTAGAAAGATAGATAACAAATTCAGAATTTAGATAACATATAGAGATCAATAAAATAATCCATATGCAATAAAACAAAACAATTTAATTCTTGGCTTATCACTCATTGTACTGAGACCAAACATGAAATATCAAATAACATTGGCTTATCACTCATTTGTACCCATAGAGACAAATTCACAGGAAGTAGATAAGGAATAGAGGTTGAACTTGATCACTGCAACTTAAACCTCTGAGAAAGGTAGAAACCATTCTGCAAATTCTAATAGCATGTTGGAGGAATGCTACTTCATGAGATTACTCCTAGAAATTGCTTTAGTGAATTTTACGAATCCTTTAAATGAGGATGCATTCATTACTTATCTAAAAAGAAGCAATGCTATAGCAATCATCAACGAATTCAAATTCATACTTCATGGTGGATGCTAAACTAATGATGCATCAACATGAAGCCTAAAACTAATTTTTTGGAGTATGGTAACATTCTGGTCAATCTTCGCATACATAAAGACACTCAGAGCATTGATTTATTCATGTTACCTTGCTCTCATCAAAATCAAAGTCAACTAGAGGAACTGTGTCTGGAACGGAATATTCTTCCCTGCATTTGTAGCTTTCTAGCGACCATAGACGCATTACCTAGCATCATTCACATGCAATCAGTTAGCAGTATTATGGTGCAAAGCAAAAGAGAATTACCAAAACAAAAACATAATGATATTCAAGTAAGTCCTAAAAGTTAATAAAAAAAAAAATCAAGTTGGTGAAAATGAGAGAAAGTCAGCAGAATAGGCTCAGTCTTGAATTGAACAATTTCAGTGTTCACGAAGTGATAATTAGATTTGAGGGCTCTATAAGGATGAGGGAAAGAGTAATGAGGCCCTTGGGTTTTGGCTTAGGTGATAAAGGGGTGAGGAAGGGTGGGGGTGTCCCTCTGCTTCAAATCTTACCTAGCAGAAGGGAAGAAAGGCCAATAAGATTGCAGGCTAAGCTTGACAGGATAGGAAAATTTATTTTATCTAAAAAACAGCTTGCCATGGGAAAAATTTTGCAAAATCAAAATATGAGTATGACTTATGTCAACCTGGACCTGAAACAAAAACATTGGCCAAATAGAACAAGCCTTTCTACAAAATAAGCAAGGTCACAACAGGCATCGATATTTCTTAAATACCTGTTGAATATTCACTCTAGATTGCTGACAAACCCAAGAAAGTCAGTCCAGTAGCTGTTCAGGTAAAATCTAATCTCACCAGCGGATAAACACAAAAGTTGACTACTAATAATTACAATCCTTAAGGATGGCATGTAGTAAGCATACATGGTACTATACCTTATCACCTCTGCCAGTAAGAATCAAGCCCATCTTCATTCAGCACTGATCAACCCTAACAGAAAGCAAGGTAAGAAAAATAATATCCACCCAAGATTTGCCTGTTCACACCTACACACACACAACCCACATGTAACTTCTACAATTTCACCATAATTAGAATAACAAGCATGGAATGCCTCCAGAATGTGGGATCTGCTAAAGATTGGATAGAGTTCATACTTCACAAAAATAGAGATAACCTGCGAAACATCCACTGAACCCTATAAATAGAAAAATGGCAGACCCTCATGCTTTAAGGAATTTTTTCTCTCATTATAAAACAGACAAAAACCATGCACTAATGACGCAAGACAAAACCAACACGGATGCAACAATGAAGTTGAAGAACAGAATTTTTTTAACAAAAACTAGCCTATCAACATTGTACTTAGAGACTTTTTAATTGTTCATAATCTACCTCCAATGATATTCAGATTGATTCAGGTGATTCAGTACCTCCTCAATTGAAAATCATAGTGTTTGAAAACCTTTAGTGTCCATCTTAAAGTGGAAGCACATGAGCTCCTCAATAATTTTATTGCTTTCAATTGGCCATTACAATTTATACTTTGTAGCTTATCTATAAACACTCCAAGAACCAAAAGGCAGAGTCCAAAAACAAATTTTAACTCTCCAAGCAATACAATCCGACATTTAAAACTACTAAGCGACATTACCATCACAGACAAGGAACATAACAAGTCATCATGCGCAATGCACTTACGTAGAAATCACAAGTAAACAAGACAATGAAAAAGGAAGTAGAGGATTTACCCGACTGAATGACCTTTCCATTGATCAATTTCAATCAAACCTTCTTTTAAGGATAATCTATGATGCTCCATGGCTAGCTCCTCCAAATATGTCTTTAAAGATTTCTCCGAGTATGTCGACTTATTGGAAAAATCTGTGGAGTCCTGCTTCTGGTTGTAGTAGTATGCCCGTAGTAATTTAGATTTATTAATTACTGTATTCCTTCATAAAAGGCATTAGGAAAGTAAATTGGTCAGACATACAAACTTATTACAAACAATCTATAACTGAACTTTTTAACTCCATATTCCTATAATTTAAGTTTTTGTGAACAGAGTTTTGTAGTCATCTTACAATTACTACAATCCACTGGCAACTCATATGACAATCACGCGACTTATTGAATAGGTCATGTCACTAAAAATACATATGAATAGTTTTAAGTTACCATGTAATGAGTTGTAGCAAAATAGCTATACAAACCGGTTTGTAGACAAACTATGTTCTATTACAATTTGGACACAATTTTGTTACAGACTGATGTGGCAGCTGAATTACGATGCCACGCGTATCAGACACGACCCCACCCTTCGGAATTTGACATGAATGGATTGGATTTTATCACGTCATCAATTATAATGAATGACTAGAATTTTAGAAATTCCTTCGTGGAATTATACTAAGAAATATTAGAACTTTGCCATTAAATTTAAAATCTTTTGGAATTAATAAATTAAAAAAATTAAAATTTATTAATATTGACCTTAATGCTCAAAAGAAATTATAAAAAATAAAAAATCCAAAGAGGGAGAGAGAGAGAGAGAAAGAAGAGGAAAGTACCAGTATTTGCAGACGGCGGAACAACGAACGAGGTCGAAGAAGTCGAGAAGGGTGAAGATCATGCAGAGAATGTCGTGTTCGAGGGACAGGATTGTCGTTTTCCTCTTCTTGCTCTGCGACTGGTCGTTTAACGGATTGGGTGTGGGCCCCATCTTTCGCCTATGCTTCTGTTCTGAGGGGAGCTCTACGGCGGTGATTACTACGTGAACCCAGAAGCTCTACTACAGCAACCACCAAACGATTTTTATTTTGTTTTGTTTTGTTTTTGTGTTTGTGTTTTCTTTAACGAATCAAATTAACAAACAAACGGCAAGTCGGTAATATAAAATTGACTTGCCGTTTGGGTGAAATTATTAATTTAGTTGTTTTAACTATATAGGTTAAAGTTAAAATCTAAACCGTAAAATTGAAAATTGAGAGGCTCATGTTTCATTTTATTAACACCTTATCCAACCTTCTTTCACATTAGCATTCCTTGATCTTTTGTTATTTTATGTACGAGGATGCCCAACATTGCTAATAATTATGCCTGGGAGGGTGTGACTTAATCGGTTCGGGACGTAATGTTTGACTCGAGAGTCCCATGTTCGATACCCTTCATTGGCACTCCTTAGGGATTGTAAGCTTTCTCAAAAGAAATAAAAATTAGTTTGGTCACTCAAGCATTGACTAAGTTATCCTGTTTTCTCCAAAGTAAAAAAATATATATATACAAAAACCTATAAGCCTGCAATTATCAATGAAATTCCTTAAGTCTTTGAACTAATAATTATCCCTATTAGGGCCTTTTTTTTTTTTTTTAATAATTGATATGGTTCAATGTTATTGAAGTTCCCAATTATCGCTCGAGACTTTATAATCCCTTAAGCTTTTTCTTTCTAGTTCTGTCGGTTCACTCTTCTATCTACAAATCTTTAATTGCTACTAAGAAGTCTGAAAGATCTTCATGCAAAGAAGTCAATTTTGAAGTTTTCATCATCCCTGAGCTAGTGATTAGCTAGTGAGGGAGTAAGGTCAAACATAAGTTCGAAACAAAAACAATTTAAATCATTATTATTAAAATTGTATTATTTTGTAAATTTCCCCCCATGAATAACTTCCATTTATTTATTTTTTATTTTTATAAGAAGTTTGAAACCAGAAATAGATGGGAGGCTTAGAATGAATCTCCTTACTGTGGGCATTGCCAAATTTCAATTTTGTTCCTGTATTGCAATTTGCAAGCCCCTCCAAGATGAAAATTTTGTACCACCATAACTTGAAATTGTGAACTTTTTAGATTTTTATGAACTTGTAGCAAGTGAAGTCCACACCACATAATTTTGCTCCAAGGCCATGTTTATCTTTCACATTGACATGTACGCATCATTTAGTAGTCCTTTTTATTGATGGTAGTCATGGTACGCTCGAATAGTCTCTATTATGATAATACACGTGAATTGGAGCAGTGACTAACTGACTATAATATATGACGTGTTTTTGTAATCGGCAAAAAAACATGTGGAGGGCCTTCATGCGTGGATTTGTCCTTCAACTAAACATAGATATTGTTGGAATAATTGTGATAAAATATCGGGAAATTACACTTTATCACCCTAAACTATCACCTATTTTTCACTTCACCCCCTAAACTTTAAAAAGTAACAATTGACCCCCTAAACTATTAAAATTGCACGGCCGTTACCCCCTGATGCCAAAATCCAGTTAAAATAGATGGAATTGAGCCACACGTGACACGCACGTGCTCCTAGGCCCACCAGAATAACTTTACCAAATTAATGTTTTTCAAATCCCCAAATTGCCCTTACCCCCTTAATCTCTCACCGGTCCAATCCCTCCAAACCTTTGTCTCGGAAACAAGCTTTTCAAGTTCCTCCTCTTCTCAAACCAACTTTTCGGTGAGATACCGAAATCTTTAACTACTTGCAATTCTCTGATTCGGTTTCGGATCCAAAACAACCAGCTAAACGGGTCAATTCCCAACGGGTTCGGATAATTGACGAACCTAACATACGTGGACTTAAGCAAGAACAACTTCACGGGTCCAATCCCGAACGATCTCGGCAATGCAGGGAAGATAGAGTACTTGAACATCTCCGAGAATCAATTCAACGCCGTTTTGCCACGTAATCTCTGGAACTCAAGGATTTTGAAGATCTTTTCGGCCGGTTCAGCCAAACTTATCGGAAACATCCCGGACTTCGTTAACGGTTGCCAAAGCCTCTACAAGCTCGAGCTCCAAGGAAACTCTCTCAACGGTTCGATCCCTTGGGATATTGGTCACTGCGAGAACCTCATCAGTTTCAATCTCAGCCGTAATTCACTCACCGGAATAATCCCTTAGGAAATCTCCACCATTCCTTCAATCACAGACGTTGATCTCTCCCACAACTTTCTCACTGGGTCTATTCCTTCAAATTTTGGTAAATGCACCGTTTTAGTTAATCTCTAATCTTTGTTTTATTTCATTTTATTTCACTAATAATAATATTATTACTTAACAGGAAACACTACCACGTTGGAGATGAGTACTAAGAGGCAGAGCAGTGATTACATTGTTGTAATGGCCACTGTGTTTCTTACTTTCTTTTCCCTACATTTTCTGTTACACAGTTGAAAGTTTGTTTTATTTCAGATTTGGTTAAGGGGGGTAAGGGCAATTTGGGGATTTGAAAAAAATTAATTTGGTAAAGTTATTCTGGTGGGCCTGGGAGCACGTGCGTGTCACGTGTGGCTCAATTCCGTCTATTTTAACTGGATTTTGGCATCAGGGGGTAACAGCCGTGCAATTTTAATAGTTTAGGGGGTCAATTGTTACTTTTTAAAGTTTAGGGGGTAAAGTGAAAAATGGGTGATAGTTTAGGGTGGTAAAGTGTAATTTACCCTAAAATATATATACATAGAATTCAAACACATTAATTTAATAAGTTTAAAAAAAAGAAGAAGCATAAGAAAACTTGGGCATTGCTCTAAATAGAAACTTGCTGAACATTTTATAAATCAAGGTAATTGAAATGATCAAACAAAAAAAAAAAACTCAGGATTAGAAAGGCTAAGAAACCAGCTTTTTTAAAAATAATAATAATTAAGAATAATCTATTTCTGAGAACTTAAGGTGGAAGAGAGAGGAGATGGTGAGTAGCTCATCCTATTTACCAAAAAAAGAAAAAAAAATCCAAATAGGCAAAGAGAACCAACTTAACTAAACACTATTACCCTAACGACGAGAAAGTAAGATTTAAAGAAATTAACCTTAGGAATTATAGGTGTGCCATTAAAGAAGTGCTTGATCAAAGTAATTGCTATTATAGGCAAGTAACTCGGAAAAAATATTTTATGTAAATGTCGTATATAACATCCCTTTCACATAGGAGTGGATTTCACAAACGTAAAACTCACCCAAAATATTGTATATAACCGTTACACCAAATATCACTTTAATAACTTAGCACTTGATTCCCAATCTCTTTTATTGTCGTAAATGTTAATTAGTGCCCCTTGTCCACTTGTGTATAGCAATCGACCTATAACACGAACAAAGAAGTTAGCATCATCGTCTTTTGTCTCATACTCATTTTTTATTTATTTTGTATACACTATTTAAACATATCCTTTAAAAAAAAAAAAAACATATCCTTCTTTGTTTTTATTTCTTTTGTTCAGTATCTTCTTATTTTTTGCTAAATGGCACAACACAGTATCAGAACCAAAACAACTCAAATATGATAATAAAAAAAAACTTTTAGTTTCTTCCAATTACTATGGGAATCATTTGAGATTTTTTCAAGGAAGATATTTCCAAAACAAACTAATCAAAGGAATCGCTGTCTACCTGTCATTTTCTATTAATCTAATCTAATTCAATAATGGTACTATTTTCTCTTTGAAAAGGGCCTCACACACAATTGCCCCATATATTTCAATGATTGCATCTCAGTCCAAAATCCAAATTCCAAATTCAAAACACACCCATTTCTCTGTTTGGACCCCGCTTGGCAATGAAACTTACTTAATTACCTTTGATTCCATTTCCTTAGAAGGGTAATGAAACATTATGTTATCATTTTATTTTTCAATAACCAAAGAGGAACTTGTTATTATGCTGGCCGGCCATCATATTTTAGAGTTTCATTTCATGGTGATGAGCTTCAAAATCTTCACTTGAGACTTGAGAGTATTGCACTGAAATTCTTCCTATCAATGAATAATGATTGAAGGATTAATGAGTGACCAAATGTGGCTTTTTATGTTATGATTTTAGGAGTTTTTTATTTATTTTTTTATTTTTTTATTTTTTTATGAGGGCATGGCTCTTAGCTAGATCATTACTCTAATTTTGCATAGTTCTTCGGCTGTCTCATAAGTTCGTCAATGAGACCGTTATTTATTAGATAATTACTTTGTGAGACAACATTATATATAAAACAGATTTGTCTAGATATTTGGAATCTCTACTGGGGCTTTTAAATGACATTGATAAATTATTACAATTTTTTTTATATCTATTTTTCAATTTATATTATATCATTGGAATTTTTTTTTTAGTTTACATTTATTTTATTGTATTAAATTATTATGCCACAAGTTATAGATATATATATATTATAATATATATATAATATATATATATATATTATATATATATATATATATATATATATATATATATATATATAAATAAAAGATATGATATCCTAATCACTTTTGTTTTTTGTATTTTGTTTTTGGGTAAAGACAATGGAGCAAAATGAGAAAATTATTCAATATTTTCAAAGTACAACAATATGGTACTTCCTTCTATCACATATATAATGTGTCTCACCATGAATTTAATTAGTATACCATCATTTATATGAGAGTAGAAAGTGCCACCTCGTTGTATTCCGAAAATAATGAATATTATTCTCTTCATCGAAAAGTCGTCTTAATTAACTACCACATAGGGTGGGAGCGGCGCTTGGCCCATTGCCATTCACACTATTCTAACCCTTCATTATCGTTGAAAGTTCAAATTTAACGATAGGGTGGGAGCGGCGCTTGGCCCATTGCCATTCACGCTATTATAACCCTTCATTATCGTTGAAAGTTCAAATTTAACATACACATTTGGAACAATCTTTCTTCTATCATATTATATAAACAGCTAGCTTAGATACAAGCCCTTTACCTTTTTCCTTTCATCTCTTCCTTTTATGTCTCCCTTTGTTTAGTTTATCTGGAGAGAAAAAACAAACACAATGGAAAGTAAGCCTTTTTGTTGGATTCTTCTATTCTTTCTCATTCTTTCATGCTTTGTGGCTCAACCTCAAGAAAAGAAGGAAGGAAGGCAAGCTCTAGCCTATCTTTACAAGTCCAATTTGAAGCAAAATTTCAGTATGGACACAAGTCTTTTCGAGGCAATTGACCTTGTCAATGAAACTAACGTTCATCCACAAAATGGGTTGAAGGAGAGAGATAGGATTGAGAGATTGCCTGGACAACCCCATGTCAATTTCTCTCAATATGGTGGCTATGTCACAGTGGATAAATCTGCTGGTCGTGCATTTTATTATTATTTTGTTGAAGCTCACCATTCTAAGGATTCATTGCCTCTTCTTCTTTGGCTTAATGGAGGTAATACTTGATCTACTCCCAGTCTCTAGTAAATGTTATTAGCTCAATTTTACTTGAAAAAATTGTGAGAGTTTATTTTATGGTAAAGATATTAATATATCTTATATTTAAATTGTCATGTCATTTAAATTTTAAATGACGAGATTATTATTATACTGTTACATCTATATTATTTAATCTGAATCATTAAATAGATTAATTTCAAATAGAGATAATAATTTCTATCAAAATCATGGAAACATATGTAAATATAATGCAGGTTGTTTGTCTATGAGACTTTTTCTCTCTTTTTTATTTTTTTTATTTGTTTCCTTGTGAATATTCATATTTTATTTTTAACAAGTTTATTAGCCCTCTTCAGAAAAAACATTGTCACCATATAAGTTTTTGTTAGAAAAATAATTAAATGATTAAATTCACTATTTCCTAACTGTTTAGATTTTTAGGATAAGTGATAATTTATAAATTAGGAAAATTAAACTTTACCATCCTCAACTATCACCACTTTTTCAATCCATCCCTTAAACTTCAAAAAGTATCAATTGCCCCCCAATTGCATCCAATTGCACAACCGTTACCCCCCCGGCCAAAATCTAGTTATAATAGACGGAATCGTCTATCACGTGACACGCACGTGATCCTAGACCCACCAGAACAACCTTTACCAATTTAATTTTTCCCTAAATCCCAAAATACCCTTATCCCTAACATTAAAACCCAAAAATATTCATTTTCTTCAGAGTTGTCAACCCTCGCATTCAATCTAACCATGGCTTCACTTCACCTAGTTCAACCTTCTCTTTCTTTTCCTTACATTCACATTCACTACTCTCTCCCAAGATTAAAACTTGAAAGAAATAACAAAAAAGTTTTGCATTTCCTGCCTCAAAATATGGCATCCACTTCCAGCAATGGAGCTTTTGACTCGCCAGAACCCATTCGCCGAGGAAGAAAGAAGAAACCCACTTTGTCCTCTTCTTCTTCAACAACAATTCCTCCTCCACCAAAGAAAACCAAGCGTTCTAGAAAGATCCAAGTCGAAAACGCCACAATCGAAGCCAAAAACAGAGACCTATATCTAGAACTGTACAAAATCGAAGACTACAACGATGGAATTGAGTTTCCGTACAATTACCCACCTTTGATTTGTTGCTTCGCCGGTGCACGCAAAGAGTTTGTACCCACAATTAGCTTGTCCGATAACCAAATGGACCCGAACATGTACTCGAAGAGTCGGAGTGGAAGATGCTCCAGTGGGACCCACCTGAGTTCTTTAGAGCTCCAAGTGCTATCTTGCACGTGTGGCTTGGCGGGTGTGCGACGTTCATGGGAAAAGTTGGGAAGGATGAGTTTGGGGGCGAGTTGGTGCTGATGATGAATAAAGAGAAGGTTCCTTTGGGTTTATAGCTTGTATAATAATCTTATAGGCTTATAGCTCCCTTCCAAGAGGTTTTAGCAGGTCCACTTTTTATTAATCTATGAAAAATCATCGATTGTAATCTTAAAATAATAATGATAACAAAGACTGGAGTACTGGGAAGTGTGGAGATGGAGACTAAAAGTTAAGTGCTACAGCACTATCCTGTTCTTTGTTAAGACTTTCCAACTGTACTTGCTGCTTTTTTAGTTTGTAACTTTGTTAATTCAAGAAATTGTCAATTATTTTTGCTGATGACGAGTTTTGGGTTTTAGTGGTAGGGATAAGGGTATTTTGGGGAGTTAATAAATTTTTAATGAGTGACAGCAATTCTTGTGGGCTCGTATGTCACGTGCGTGTCACGTGTTACACTATTCTGTCAATTCTAACGCGATTTTGGCTCAGGGGTAACGGCCGTGCAATTGGAGGGGCAATTGATACTTTTTGAAGTTTAGGGGGTGGATTGAAAAAGTGGTGATAGTTGAGGGTGGTAAAGTGTAATTTTCCCTTATAAATTTTAATTTTGAATTATACTTAATTGTTCCTAAAGAAGCCTTTAACTAGAAGTTAAAAAATTCCTCTCATTAAGATGATTAATTTATTTTAGCATCTTGTATATTAACTGTACAAGACACTTGCATACCATTAAATTGAAAATACAAATGTAAATTAAATAATATAAGTTGATTATATTTCACAACAGGGTACGTTGAAATGTTATCTACACCTATAGGATCTGCTTCCTAGTTTATATATTATATATGGCCTTATTTGATGACTAACCTTGCTTAGTTCTCCATAGGCCCTGGTTGTTCATCTCTTGCTTATGGAGCAATGCAAGAGCTCGGACCATTTCGTGTGCATAGTGATGGCAAAACACTTTACAGAAACAAATTTTCGTGGAATTATGGTATAGTTATCTGATAACATTATTTTATGATTTTTTTTTTCTTCAAAATTTAATAATATAATTCTCTTTCTTTGTACACAGCTGAAAGTTTAATTTTATTTGTTTATTTATTTATTTATTTTTGGAATTTTCTATTCATTCAGCTGCAAATGTTTTGTTCCTTGAGTCTCCCGCCGGTGTAGGATTTTCATACTCCAATTCAACATCAGATTATAATAAGAATGGGGATAGAAGAACTGCAGAAGATAATTATGTGTTTTTGTTGAATTGGCTTGAGAGATTTTCTGAATACAAGAACCGTGACTTTTATATTTCCGGAGAAAGTTATGCTGGACATTATGTTCCTCAACTTGCACATACTATCCTCTACCATAATAAGAAAGCTAACAAGACCATTATCAACCTCAAAGGGATCATTGTATCTCTCTCTCTCTCTCTCTCTCTCTCTAACACACAAAAATAATTAGATGTCACACTAAAAGTGTTTAGGAGAGATTACATACGGACAAGATGAATTCCATAAAACACAAAACCCCTATATGGTTTCAAATACATGTGGGCATTAGGGCTTACATGGGAATGAAATATTGTATTATTTAATATATTTAAAATTATCTGAAGGCGTAACTTAACAGTGAATGAATGGATTACTTGATCCAAAATGTTTGTATATTAATGGATTAATTAAAAGAAATTTAGTCTTACTTACAGATTAGTGTAGAATTAACTACAATCTATTCTTTTGAAAGTTGAAACACACAATCTATATATAAAAAAGTAAGCTTTTCAAAGACTTTTTGCCGTGGATAATTGTTTCAATACATGCATCTTATTGATTTCTGTTTCATAATGCAGATTGGAAATGCAGTGATCAATGATGAAACAGATGAACGAGGAATATATGATTACCTTGGGACCCATGCAATCATTTCGGACCAAGATTTGTATCAAATACAAAAGTACTGTAATTTCTCACCCAATGCTTCCACTCAGCCTCGCGAGTGCAATGTAGCCGCTGAAGCAGCCGTGAAGGATTTGCAACGCATCAATATCTATAACATTTATGCTCCCTTATGCTCCTCTCCCAATATCACAGCTCAGCCTAAGAAAGCATCAGTAAGTTGGTAGATTTTTCTAGTGATTCGTAAGAAGATTGGTGAAAGGAAGAAGATTGACACTCTGATTAAGAGTTGAAAGGAATGAGCACTCCAATCTCCCCGAACCTTTGTTAAAATGACACTACGCTTTCTCACATAATATAAGAATGGCGAAGAAATGATTGCAAAATGCAATTCTATTTTAGAAAATGCACTCCAATCTCCACGTACCCCTCACATTTGTTAGAAATGACATCTCACCACCTCACTTTTGTAATAAAATGACACTCCGTCTCTTCATATTTGTTAAAAAATGACACTTTACCTCCCATTTTCAAAAAGGTTTTAGGGCCGAGTGTCAATTTTAAAATAGAAAGGAACATTATTATCATTTCGTAAAAGCTCAAAGAAGATTATTGTAATCTGCTTATTTATTTATTTATTTATTATTTCCTTTATTTCCTTCCTTGAGAAAATGTTAAGATTTTTTTTTTTTTACGCACCATTCATATGTTGCATGAGTCTAAATCTTAAAATTATATAAAAGAGGTGTTCATTTATATGATTAAATTACTAATTTTTTCTTTAAAAATTGAAAGTACATTGTTCTGTTATTTTGTGGTGCAGATATTCGAATTTGATCCATGTAGCGATTACTATGTGTATGCTTATCTGAATCGGCCTGATGTTCAAGAAGCCCTTCATGCCAATGTTACTAGACTCACACATGACTGGGAACCCTGCAGTGCTATCATACAAACATGGCAAGATAGCCCGTTAACTATCATTCCCCTTTTGCAAGAGTTCATGGCCAATGGACTTTCAGTGTGGATTTTTAGGTAAAAGTATCGTCATTAATGGTATTAATCGTTATATATTAAGTTATTAACAAAAGGAATTAACCTTTTTTTTTGTTACGCCATCTAACTTTGGCATGTTTTTAATTCGGTCCTTTAATTTTTTATTATCATTTAACTTCTATTCGTTTTCAATGTTATTCATTCGGTCTAATTTGCACTGTAAAGTCCACCAAAATGATATTGTAACCTTGACTTCAAAACATAAGGAGTTTTGATTCTTTTGAAGTCATAACCTTTCAAGGATCTTTCAGACCTTACCGCACCCTAATTGGCAAAGAAGTTATTGATTATTTCACTGGACCTTTACCTCATGTTTAAGACTTGTGGATCATAATTAACTTAGACATCCTTAACCCTATCGATATATGGCAATCCAAGAATGAAAATCTAAAATGAGTCTCATTGGATGAAATGCAGTGGTGACTTCGATGGAAGGATTCCTTTTACTTCAACACAGTACTCTATAAACGTAATGAAGCTTCATGTGAAGACTAAATGGCATCCTTGGTACCTCAATGATGAAGAGGTATTGTCCAATTTTTTTTATCCCAAAATTTTCAATGTCTTTTTGCTTCTATAAGGAAAGTAATTATTTAGTATTTCAGAAGTAATGTTTCTTTCTCTCACATAATTATTTAGCATCTTTTTTACCATTCATGTGAGAAGAAGGAATATTAGTGCAGGAAAGTTTTCCGAGTTGAATATTTTGACATCCTTGATTTGGTGTCACAGGTTGGTGGATATACACAAGTGTATGAGGGAGACCTAACATTTGCCACAGTAAGAGGGGCAGGCCATCAAGTGCCGAGCTACCAGCCTGCGAGAGCACTTTCTTTAATCAAGAACTTCCTTGATGGCACACCTCTTCCTAATATCACTAGATATGACTAATTACTTTTAATTTCACCTTTTCAGTATTTCATTACTCTGCTTTGGCTTCAGCTAAGTTGGTTCTTTGCCTTTCTAATGCCAACTATTTTTCATTTGATTATCTTTGTTTACCTTGACATATGAAAAGTTCTGAGTAAATTGCTATTTTAGAGCAAACCCAACTTCTTTTTACTTTTCACTTTTTTAATGTGTGGTTGAATTTTGTTCCATCAAATCCAACCATGTAAGTTACCAATATTAATTCTTCCAACAAATTAATCATTTTAGTTCAATAACACATACTCTTCCTATAAGAATGAAATTGAGATATTGTGAGTGTGGTTTCAAAACATAATGGAGATGCACATACTCAAATCCAATAAGAAAAATCCAATAGCCATTTAGCCGACATGAAAAAGCAACTGGCTCTCCTCATGTATGTGTATAATTCAAACTAATCAGAGTAGTTCGTGTAATTTCGCCATACGTCAGGGGAAGTCTGTAATTTTTCTTTACAAAAACGCGTCATCGTTATAGTCGCTACTCATAATCAAGGCGTTTTATCATTTTAGATACTTTTCCAGCTTAGTTACCACCTAATTAATGGAGCTATCAATTTATGATTTTTTATTCTGGGAGAGCTCTAGGTTAGTGATTAGAGATTGCTACGTGAAGTGAGAAGCACAACAATTAGGGGTGTAATCGGTGAGGTGCGGTACGGTTTTCTCCGGATTTATGCACCTACACCTTATAGTGCGGTTTTTCTATTACATGCACCTGCACCTACACTTATTAAGATCGGTTTTGGCGCGGTGCGGTGCAGTGTAGGTGCAGTCTTGCGGTTTGGGCTAGTCTCATTTGGGTCGGATTGGGCCAGTCCAAATGTCAGTTTGAATCTAAAAAATCCACCTTTACAACAACTCAAAAATTTGGCTAACTATAGCATACAAATATAAATCATAGTTTCCAATCTCAACCTGAATATTTAAGAAAAAAAAAAATTATAACATACATATCTTATAAAATGAATCATAATTTTAAATCTCAACCTGCACATATATACCATCCTTATACAAATATAACTCAATCTCAACCTTCACATACCATTAGCATACAAATATAACGTAACATCACTTGTATATAGCATTAGCATACAAGTATAACATACTAGGGATGTAATAAAAAAGGTGCGGTGCGGTTTTCTCCGGAGTGCGGTTTTCCTATTACACGCACCTGCACCTACACCTTATAGTGCGGTTTTCCTATTACACGCACTTGCACCTGCACCTATTAAGATCGGTTGCGGTTTGGTGAGGTGCGGTTTGGTGCGGTTCTTGCGGTTTTCTCGGTTGTGTCGGTGAAGCTTACACCCCTAACAACAACTAAATTACTAATTTGGTTCTTTAACCATATATAGGATAAAATTCAATTTGACCCACCAAGTATAATTGGTGTTAAAATTTGTATGTTATCAACTGTCAAATCTAAGAAATAAAATCTAAATCCTGAAATATATGAACAGAATCATGTTCCAATTTACTAAGAGCACCTTATCCAACCTTTTAGCATTCGTTGTTATTTTGTTACTAGTCGCTAACCCGCGCAATGCGCGGGAAAGTTTTACATAAATGCGTAAAATATATATACTTTATCATTAATGAAACAATTTATCTAATCTCGAAGGAAAAATAAAACAATAACTCTCACAACAATTCAAAAGGTAAGAGTGATTGTCTGCTCGCTTTTATTATAAGGAGAACCAAACTGCAAATCCTTCACAAATTGTTAGGAAAAAAAAAGAAAAAAAAAAGAGCAAGAACAAATTACATTCCAAAATAACATTTACTTAATTTATATCATCAAAAGAACACTGTAACACACATTTATCAGTGACCATAACAAAATCGGTTGAACATTTAGCCGTGCCATCCAACTACCAACTCTATTTGGGTTATCATCTCCAACCACCCTCTGAAATTCTGCTTTTGTTTCCTGCTCAACACAAAATTCTTTTTCCCACAAGTAACACACAACTTTGCAAATAATTCCTTTTTTTTTTTTTTTTTTTTAGAAATAACTTTGCAAATTGAGCCTATAGCTAATCTTGGTAAAACTGGTCATATCATTATTTCTACTCCAAATTGATCCTATATGCCAAAGGTTCAACTTTCAACGATTTTAATCGATAGTCACCATAATGTCAACCCATGAGCAAAGCAAAGCCTCTAAAACTAAAAATAAAAATATAAAAAATTATGAAGGGAACCAACCAAATGGATCTTGAATTTCTTTTAACAACTTCCATCTCCTCAAGCACTTTTCTAAGTGCCGTACTGATCAACCCTTCAACTTTTACTTTCACTTAAGTAGAATCCATCATTTGTGTCCCTATTTACATCTTCAATGCAACATTCACAGCTACAAATTCTAAAACCTTTCATCCTGTGAAGAAAATTCACATTTATATGAGAGAGAAAAAATAAAAATAAAAGACTCAGTCAGTAGCCAAGTCCCTTGATGAATCGAATTCATATTCATCTGATTTCAAATATAAACAAATAGGAAAGATAGAAGTAAATGGTAAAAAGGAAACAATCATAAACCTATTGTGTAGGTGGATTAGATTTAAAACAAACTAATTATATTTCAAATCTGATAATAATTTTTACCTATACATGATACTTATTGTATTTTACATCAACATAAATAGAGAAAAAGAAAACCATCATTTAATAAATAAAATAATCTCAAGTTGTGAAAATAAACCAAAACATCTATCAAACTCACCTAAAGAAAGACTCTAGGGAGCCAGACACTTACCAGAACCAAGCTAATAATCAAGGGATCATAGATAAACAAAATAACTAATTCAAAAGATAATGAGGTTCGCAGTTGAATCCAACAATTCCTAAACACTAACTACATCTTCAATGTGTGTCAAACTGAATAGACCAACTGAATGTTGGATTGAGATAATCACATGTCAAGTTAATAGCATCAATAAATTTCCATTACTCACAAACTGCACAATGAATCTATGATGGCTATAGATAATACCTTAGAAACCTTTGTTTATTAAATTGGATGTTGTTTATTAAAGTAGATTAAATTGGTTTCAGTAATCAATCACATAACATGTTGACTTAAGCATTATTAAATTTTAAAATGAGCAGAACATGATAAAATAGCATCACATCAATTTTTTACTACTTTGTTTTATAAAAAGTTTGAAATTTCAAAACACGGTGTAAGGGTCTGAATAATCTAGATATGTTTCCTTCAATTTTATCTCTTTTGGATTAGTTAACTGTATGAGTAATTGTTCTTGTTAATATGTATGAGAGAAGAGTGTAGATAAGAGAGAAATATGACTAAAAATTAAGGATTTCAATTTTTTTGGTTTAGACTATTTTAAGCCATTATATGGCCTTAGTTCTTATTTGTTAAGTCAAAGTAAAAAATTTAGGGAAATAATATTTCCACACCAAAAAGTACTATTTCCGCACCATTTACACCTTTTGGTACTAAAATAGTGCCACCCTAAATTTAAAATTGCATTTTAGAGACAAAGACGCCAATTACTTATTTGCCCATATTTATTTTTTCTTTTCTTTTTCTTTTTTTGTGTAGGAGTAGCATTAACTTAAGAATATGTGAGTAACATTTTTAGGGGCATTTTATAGAGTGCAAAAACGTGGACACAAACTCTGTTCTACTTATACGAGATGAAACATCAAGTTTAGTGAGATCCCACATCGGAAAAAAGTTATATGATCCCAGTTTCCATAAGACAAGCGTCACACAGAACTGTTGCCGAGCCTAGTTACGTGGGTTTGTGACCAAGTGGGGCATTAAAGTAGTTGGTTGTATGTCCTGGGCCTGACCAGGTTGGGTTCTCTCTCTCTCTGAACTTCAAATTTGGCTCAGCTCATCATACACACAACTACTTTTCGCCTACTTGTTTTGGATTAATGTGCCCATAGATACTATACTGCTTGAAACCTTTTTCTCTACTTTCCCACTTCATGACTAAGTTTGGCTTTGTTCATGCTTGGACAACCAGAGGAATGAGGAATGATGGGTGATTGGTCTATATACTATTTCAGATTAATGCAATCTAATATTATGTCATTTCAATTAGTAATCCATTTTACTTTTGGGGGAAGCAAGAAGGCACTGGAGGAAGAAAGTAAAGGCTCACATAAAGGGGGGAAATGATAATTAAGTTTACTTTCCATGTTTCAGCTCACAGCAGTTCTTAGCTGATAAAAAACCATGCCTTTTACTTCTAGTTCTAGCCTTCATATTTCCTGACAAATGACCCAATTTTATCAAGAATAAAATGGAGGAAATTATATATGGAAATACAAAACTATAATACATACATAAAAAGCCATAAAGGAGCAAGTCTCCGAAAATCGGCAAGTAGAAGACAGAGATCATATGTTAAAATGAAACTATGATGATTATACACTACTAAAATGGTACATTTAAGTCACAGCAGGAAGAAAAAAAATGGTACATTTAGGACCATAATCTGAGGATAAAACCAGCAAGTCATGTCAGCTATTGAAATTCCACAATCTGATGTACCTACCATTATGTAAGGTGACAACCTTCTTCATCCCAACAGCAAAGCATGTGATGGGAGGTCGAGCACTTTTAGGAATGCTGTCAATGTGTGTATCTTCTGAAAGCCTTCTTCCTTTCTTTCTTTCGGCGGCTCCATTCTTGTTCTGGGAGCTTGATAACACGTTACCTTCCATCACGCAGCTTGTAAGAACTTGACCTGTGTTTTGATCTAAAATGCGTAGCACACCATCTATTCCACCAACAACTAAAGTTGACTTGTCATTTCGCTGGTGTTGCAAAGAATAAACAACATTAGGACTCACTCGTGTCTCCCATAGAGATCTCATTGTCCTGAAAGGTATGAAAATTACCATTAACAGGATTTGTAACTGACCAATAATATGAATCCATAATGAAATTCCAAAAATTGTCCTGGACTTCATTTTAAGAAGATCATTATGTTATAAAAGGTAGTTTCACAGACATCATTGCTTTTGTTGCTTGCAACATATATTCAGCTTTCAGTACTTTATTAATATTGCTTAAGTTGTCCTCTTATCTTCTTAAGCAAAAATGTAAGGATAAATCCTCATCAATTTAAGCTGAAATATCACTCACTTGGAGGTTACTTTACACCTATCACTTCGTGATATTTTCTCCAAATAGATACAGATTCTACAATTAGAACGTTATATAGCCTTTTTGGTGTATGATATGGAAGGGGTAAAGTATAGGCCACATAAAGTCACTGTTTTTTTTTTTTTTTATCTACCACTAGCTGCATATATAAAAATGATAACGAACAGCAGTTGGGCATGACAATGTAGAATCTCCTCAGAAAATTAAAAAGCTCATGCTATGAAATGGATTTAGCTCTTGAAGTTTAATTTATAAAATAGTATTTGGAACTAATATCTGCATACCTAAGGTCCCAACAAGATGTATATCCAG
Source organism: Fagus sylvatica (assembly GCA_907173295.1). Classification (NCBI taxonomy): domain Eukaryota; kingdom Viridiplantae; phylum Streptophyta; class Magnoliopsida; order Fagales; family Fagaceae; genus Fagus; species Fagus sylvatica. The sequence continues at coordinate 5,685,590 of OU015762.1, forward strand.
ACGTTGATCCAGCAAACACTAGACGCGAGCAAGCATTGTAACACAATGTCCTTATGCCTGTCAGGAGAAGTTGAAAAGTTATGCACTTAAAAGAACAATGCCTGGTAAGTTCAAGTTCCAAAAAAAAAGAAAAAAAGTATCAACTCTCTCCAAGAACTGGAAGTCTACTGTTTTACTTTCAATGAAAGAGTTGATCCAACAAGGACAAATGAGCAGATACACAACTACACAAGGATGTTCTATCCACATGAAAAATACTATATGTATGTATATATATATATATATATATATATATATATATAGATGCGGCCTCAAACAAAATGGAGGACTTAGACATGGGGATTTCCAAAAAGGACACAAGGTCTCCAAATTGCTAAAATGCAAAATAGGAGTGCGATGTTGGGTGGAAATATTACCACAGACAAGATAAGCCAGCTCCACTTCACGCTTTCCGATATTATCATGTTTATATATATATATAAATCAACTCAACTCAACCAAGCCTTAATGTCAATACAAAAAGACCGTAAATCACTGATCTAATAAAAGATGAGAATGGAAACAAAAGCACTATGTCATATGCATCAATGTTAAATAAGCAAATTCCAAAGGATCCAAAAGGATGCTAAACAAATATAAACATGGCCAAATAAAGATTTCTGACCGAGCAGGATCAGAATACCTCCTGTTGTTATTCTTGATCTTAGTGTTGCTACCCGCTGATCTGATAAAAGAACTGAGACTGTGATGCTTCCAACAGAGGAACCACTAAGTATCAACTGATCATCGCTTAAACATAAGCATGTTACAGGCCCAGCACGCATCCTGCAATTAGAAGTTCAAAATAATCCCAAATGATAGTCTACAAATGACTGAGTAATGTAGAAATGCATACTTCAGCAATGCCCAGGACTTGAGTTTAAAAGAATTACTCTTAACTTAAATGGAATAGACTAAAATGAGAATTCTTTCTCATAAGCATTCATGACGTCTCCTATAATATGTACAGTAGGTCACAGGCATGTTCATTTTGGCTCCTTAGAGAAGGATAAATGGCTATCCAACATTGCTACATCCAATGACCTTGACAGATTCATCCAATTGTACCCTGCTCCTGGCTTTGACTCTTAGTAGCAATGAGTGGAAAGTGAGGAGAGTGCATAAGCCCCTTCAGAGATAGGGGCAAGCAACAAGCAGACCCTTGGGTTTTAAACCAACATTAGTCCCACACAGATATATGTGCGAGACAGCCAGTCCAATGACAGAAATAGATCAGAGAATAAATATCTGTTAATGACCTACCCTCAACTCAATCAGACATGTTTCCCATTAGACTCTTTTCCTCAGCATGAAGAGCTCAAAGAGTAGATTTTACCCTCAATTTTCAAGTCAAATGCAATCTAATCCGGAAACAAGCAGACCCTTGCCTCACCATGTAAGTTGTGTGCCAATTTGGCTCATCAGGAGATTCATGTATTAAGGCTACCATTTACAATGATGTGCACGCCAAAATTTGAATTAAATTTATGAATAATATTTATGGATTCAACCACATAGCTAACCAAACTTCAAACCCAGATTATGAATGCCTCTCCTCAATACTATAGTAGACTTAACCATTAACATTTTCTCATAAAAAGGAAAGAGCACTATATTCCAATTTATAAATTTCTCAACAACATACCTAATTATTCGAGAACACTTTCTACTGTACATGTCAAATAAATGAGCTGTGCCATCCTCACATCCGACCACTGCCTCTGGATCATAGTAACTGTAAGTAGGGAAGGAATCAGATTATGTTTGCACATAACAAAGCAAATATAACACTCTAGTTTGACTGTTCATTTCTCATAAATGATAAACTAACGATAAGTTAGAGGAAATATAAGGAACTGACAAAAAAAGTTAAGAGGAAATATAAGGAGCCAAATAAATGATATTAGGTAATGGATTAAAATCAATCATGAATAGCTTTAATTTGACATGAATTTTCCAACATACAAGTGACTTTAATTATTCTCCACTAGCAAGTAGGATAGCTAAAGTTATAGCTCTTGATAGGTGCTGCAGGGAAGCATTTATCTCAAGATTTTTTTACAACTTTTTAAAGCTAAAAGGTAGCTTTGGTTCTAACTAAATCTTCACAGGTATTCTCACCTCAAAGTTTGTTCAAAACTCGCTTCTAGCACAATAGCATCCCCCCCCCCCCCTTTCTTTTAAACCTTAATTTGCAAACCACCCCACCCACCACCGTGTATAGCAAAGGTCACTTCCACTATCAATCTTTATAATGAAGAAATCACTAATCTCACTTAGTCACTTACAAACTAGTTTTGAAGATGGTGGGCTAATACATAAGTACCACTACCTAAAGGAGCACTTAAAAAGTAAAAATAAAAAAGAGAATATCAGATATTTCAACATCACATACAAGAACTCTTTTATAGTTAATAATCATAATTTTTTAAAATTGGAAATCATATTTAGAAACTGATTTGAATAATTAGAACATTGCCGCACACTTCTCCATCCATTTACATGATTTAAGAAGAAAAAAAAAATGCCAAAAAATACTTGTACAATAACATTTTCCTGATTCAGAATTAGGAAATCCTCCGACAAACAACATAGTCTTGTATAGGATTTAATCCTGAAAGCAATCCTAGTGGTATGGTTCATAGACTTAAAAGACATCACAATAATACATTGAGGTGGGATCTCCAAGAGTGCCTTCGGCACAAGTACATATTCAGACAGCATCACTGCATGGTGGAAGAAATCATATATGAAATTTACTTTTGATGATTCTTGGTTGTATGCAAAACAGCTTGAACTTACAAATGTCAAGGCATTAGAATCTCTGGTTCACTCTGTCATAACATTTCTTTATTATTATAAACTTCCATCCCATTCACGGAGGATGCTCATTGCCTTGTAATACTTGCAGCTATTTATAAAATCAATATAACAAGAACATTCCACATACCGCATGCATAAACCCTTCACAAACGTGCCTTCATTTGACGGAAATATACTTCTTTTCCCATTTCGCCTCCATATGCATATGCGAGTACCAACCAAACCAACAATCTAGAAAGATAGATAACAAATTCAGAATTTAGATAACATATAGAGATCAATAAAATAATCCATATGCAATAAAACAAAACAATTTAATTCTTGGCTTATCACTCATTGTACTGAGACCAAACATGAAATATCAAATAACATTGGCTTATCACTCATTTGTACCCATAGAGACAAATTCACAGGAAGTAGATAAGGAATAGAGGTTGAACTTGATCACTGCAACTTAAACCTCTGAGAAAGGTAGAAACCATTCTGCAAATTCTAATAGCATGTTGGAGGAATGCTACTTCATGAGATTACTCCTAGAAATTGCTTTAGTGAATTTTACGAATCCTTTAAATGAGGATGCATTCATTACTTATCTAAAAAGAAGCAATGCTATAGCAATCATCAACGAATTCAAATTCATACTTCATGGTGGATGCTAAACTAATGATGCATCAACATGAAGCCTAAAACTAATTTTTTGGAGTATGGTAACATTCTGGTCAATCTTCGCATACATAAAGACACTCAGAGCATTGATTTATTCATGTTACCTTGCTCTCATCAAAATCAAAGTCAACTAGAGGAACTGTGTCTGGAACGGAATATTCTTCCCTGCATTTGTAGCTTTCTAGCGACCATAGACGCATTACCTAGCATCATTCACATGCAATCAGTTAGCAGTATTATGGTGCAAAGCAAAAGGGAATTACCAAAACAAAAACATAATGATATTCAAGTAAGTCCTAAAAGTTAATAAAAAAAAAAAAAAACAACTTGGTGAAAATGAGAGAAAGTCAGCAGAATAGGCTCAGTCTTGAATTGAACAATTTCAGTGTTCACGAAGTGATAATTAGATTTGAGGGCTCTATAAGGATGAGGGAAAGAGTAATGAGGCCCTTGGGTTTTGGCTTAGGTGATAAAGGGGTGAGGAAGGGTGGGGGTGTCCCTCTGCTTCAAATCTTACCTAGCAGAAGGGAAGAAAGGCCAATAAGAGTGCAGGCTAAGCTTGACAGGATAGGAAAATTTATTTTATCTAAAAAACAGCTTGCCATGGGAAAAAATTTTATTATGGGGTAGTGGTATTTAATTTAGTTTATTTAATTAATTATATCTGAATTAATTAATAAGACTATTTAATTTATTAAATATGAGCATTTAATTGGGTAGTGAGTATTTAATTTATTAATGGTGTAGTTTTTATTATGGGGTAGTGGGTATTTAATTTAGTTTATTTAATTCATGTGCCACCTAAGATGCTACGTGTCAAGCACTACGTGTCAACGCTTAATTTAATAGAAGACGTTACCTTAAATGCCATGTGGCAGAAAGATAGTAACATTTTCTGCTTTAATTTATATATAGATTTGCATCTCTGACTGCTTTACTGTCTACATAAGTCTTTAGCTTCTTCCAATTATTTGTCTTTTAGTTAAGGATCCAATTATTTATAGATTACCCAAAACTTTTATTGAAAAAGTCAAGATAAATCGAGAATTTCAAGAATAATTGGAAAATTTTGTAACCATATCCATTGACATAGAACCACACCTTAGCGTAATGAGAATCCATATGTATGAGCAAACCGATTATTTTTTGTTTTTTTTTTATCCAACCTTCTTCAATCAAATCAATTAGTATTAATGAAAAACAAAAAATTGGAATATTACATGTAAATTACTTATTTAATAAAACCTTTTTAATTGATTCAACCAACATGTTGTACAGAGAAGGATTTTATATTTTTGTTTATGTTCAAACTTAGAAATTATTTCTGTTATTTTAAATTTTCTACAGACAACCAAATAAGAAAATTTATAATGATGGGATTTTAAATGTTGGGAATGTAAATTCCATCATTTGCAAAATTCTAGGTATTTAACAAATTCCTCATCCAAACACACTGACAAATTCCTAGAATTACTATATAAATTCCATCATTTGCAAAATTCTAAGTATTTAACAAATTCCTAGTTTCTTCCAATTACTATGGGAATCATTTGAGATTATTTCAAGGAAGATATTTCCAAAACAAACTAATCAAAGGAATCGCTATCTACCTGTCATTTTCTATTAATTTAATCTAATTCAATAATGGTACTATTTTCTCTTTGAAAAGGGCCTCACACACCATTGCGCCATATATTTCAATGATTGCATCTCAGTCCAAAATCCAAATTCCAAATTCAAAACACACCCATTTCTCTGTTTGGACCCCGCTTGGCAATGAAACTTACTTAATTACCTTTGATTCCATTTCCTTAGAAGGGTAATGAAACATTATGTTATCATTTTATTTTTCAATAACCAAAGAGGAACTTGTTATTATGCTGGCCGGCCATCATATTTTAGAGTTTCATTTCATGGTGATGAGCTTCAAAATCTTCACTTGAGACTTGAGAGTATTGCACTGAAATTCTTCCTATCAATGAATAATGATTGAAGGATTAATGAGTGACCAAATGTGGCTTTTTATGTTATGATTTTAGGAGTTTTTTTTTTTTTTTTATTTTTTTCATGAGGGCATGGCTCTTAGCTAGATCATTACTCTAATTTTGCATAGTTCTTCGGCTGTCTCATAAGTTCTTCAATGAGACCGTTATTTATTAGATAATTACTTTGTGAGACAACATATATATAAAACAGATTTGTCTAGATATTTGGAATCTCTACTGGGGCTTTTAAATGACATTGATAAATTATTACAATTTTTTTTATATCTATTTTTCAATTTATATTATATCATTGGAATTTTTTTTATATGATAGAAATTCTAATCTAAACTCACACACACGTATATTTTGAAAATCCCGGGGATTGAACCCACGTGCCCTCATAGAGGGGTAAGACTTTTTGGGGAGGGGGATTATCACTGGACCGAATACCCAAATGGCTTTGTATTTTGTTTTTGTTGGGTAAAGACAATGGAGCAAAATGAGAAAATTATTTTATACTTCCGATGAAGGGGAATCTTAATTAACTACCACATAGGGTGGGAGCAGCACTTGGCCCATTGCCATTCACGCTATTCTAACCCTTTATTATCGTTGAAAGTTCAAATTTAACTTACACATTTGGAACAATCTTTCCTCTATCATATTATATAAACAGCTAGCTTAGATACAAGCCCTTTACCTTTTTCCTTTCATCTCTTCCTTTTATGTCTCCCTTTGTTTAGTTTATCTGGAGAGAAAAAACAAACACAATGGAAAGTAAGCCTTTTTGTTGGATTCTTCTATTCTTTCTCATTCTTTCATGCTTTGTGGCTCAAACTCAAGAAAAGAAGGAAGGAAGGCAAGCTCTAGCCTATCTTTACAAGTCCAATTTGAAGCAAAATTTCGGTGTGGACACAAGTCTTTTCAAGGTGATTGACCTTGTCAATGAAACTAACGTTCATCCACAAAATGGGTTGAAGGAGAGAGATAGGATTGAGAGATTGCCTGGACAACCCCATGTCAATTTCTCTCAATATGGTGGCTATGTCACGGTGGATAAATCCGCTGGTCGTGCATTTTATTATTATTTTGTTGAAGCTCACCATTCTAAGGATTCATTGCCTCTTCTTCTTTGGCTTAATGGAGGTAATACTTGATCTACTCCCAGTCTCTAGTAAATGTTATTAGCTCAATTTTACTTGAAAAAATTGTGAGAGTTTATTTTATGGTAAAGATATTAATATATCTTATATTTAAATTGTCATGTCATTTAAATTTTAAATGACGTGATTATTGTTATACTGTTACATCTGTATTATTTAATCTGAATCATTAAATAGATCAATTTTAAATAGAGACAATAATTTCTATCAAAATCATGGAAACATATGTAAATATAATGCAGGTTGTTTGTCTATGAGACTTTTTCTCTCTTTTTTATTTTTTTTATTTGTTTCCTTGTGAATATTCATATTTTTTTTTAACAAGTTTATTAGCCCTCTTCGGAAAAAAAGCATTGTCACCATATAGGTTTTTGTTAGAAAAATAATTAAATGATTAAATTCACTATTTCCTAACTGTTTAGATTTTTAGGATAAGTGGTAATTTATAAATTTTAATTTTGAATTATACTTAATTGTTCCTAAAGAAGCCTTTAACTAGAAGTTAAAAAATTCCTCTCATTAAGATGATTAATTTATTTTAGCATCTTGTATATTAACTGTACAAGACACTTGCATACCATTAAATTGAAAATACAAATGTAAATTAAATAATAAAAGTTGATTATATTTCACAACAGGATACGTTGAAATGTTATCTACACCTATAGGATCTGCTTCCTAGTTTATATATTATATATGGCCTTATTTGATGACTAACCTTGCTTAGTTCTCCATAGGCCCTGGTTGTTCATCTCTTGCTTATGGAGCAATGCAAGAGCTCGGACCATTTCGTGTGCATAGTGATGGCAAAACACTTTACAGAAACAAATTTTCGTGGAATTATGGTATAGTTATCTGATAACATTATTTTATGATTATTTTTTTTCAATATTTAATAATATAATTCTCTTTCTTTGTACACAGCTGAAAGTTTAATTTTTTTTTTTTTGGAATTTTCTATTCATTCAGCTGCAAACGTTTTGTTCCTTGAGTCTCCGGCCGGTGTAGGATTTTCATACTCCAATTCAACATCGGATTATAATAAGAATGGGGATAGAAGAACTGCAGCGGATAATTATGTGTTTTTGTTGAATTGGCTTGAGAGATTTTCTGAATACAAGAACCGCGACTTTTATATTTCTGGAGAAAGCTATGCTGGGCATTATGTTCCTCAACTTGCACATACCATCCTCTACCATAATAAGAAAGCTAACAAGACCATTATCAACCTCAAAGGGATCATTGTATTTCTCTCTCTCTCTCTCTCTCTCTCTCTCTCTCTCTCTCACAAACACACAAAAATCGGAAAGTCCAAGAAAAATAATTAGATGTCACACTAAAAGTGTTTAGGAGAGATTACATACGGACAAGATGAATGAAAAAGTACACAAACCTCTCCCAATGGTTTTTCCATAAAACACATAACCCCTATATGGTTTCAAATACATGTGGGCATTAGGGCTTACATGGGAATGAAATATTGTATTATTTAATATATTTAAAATTATCTGAAGGCGTAATTTAACAGTGAATGGATGGATTACTTGATCCAAAATGTTTGTATATAAATGGATTAATTAAAAGAAATTTAGTCTTACTTACAGATTAGTGTAGAATTAACTACAATATATTCTTTTGAAAGTTGAAACACACAATCTATATATAAAAAAGTAAGCTTTTCAAAGACTTTTTGCCGTGGATAATTGTTTCAATACATGCATCTTATTGATTTCTGTTTCATAATGCAGATTGGAAATGCAGTGATCAATGATGAAACAGATGAACGAGGAATATTTGATTACCTTGGGACTCATGCAATCATTTCGGACCAAGATTTGTATCAAATACAAAAATACTGTAATTTCTCACCCAATGCTTCCACTCAGCCTCGCGAGTGCAATGTAGCCACTGAAGCAGCCGGGAAGGATTTGCAACGCATCAATCTCTATAACATTTATGCTCCCTTATGCTCCTCTCCCAATATCACAGCTCAGCCTAAGAAAGCATCTGTAAGTTGATAGATTTTTCTAGTGATTCGTAGGAAGATTGGATTTTGAAAGGAATGAGAGAATAAAATGACACTCTGCTTCCTAACATAATATATATAACATATAAGAGTGGCTAAGAAATGATTGTGAAATGCAATTTTATTTTAGAAAATGCACTCCAATCTCCCCGTACCCCTCACCTTTGTTATAAATGACATCCCACCACCTCACTTCTGCTATAAAATGACACTCTGCCTCCTCGCATAATATAAGAATGGCTAAGAAATGATTGCGAAATGCAATTCTATTTTAGAAAATGCACTCCAGTCTCTGCATACCCCACACATTTGTTAGAAACGACATCTCACCACCTCACTCTTGTAATAAAATGACACTCCGTCTCTTCATATTTGTTAAAAAATGACACTTTACCTCCCATTTTCAAAAAGGTTTTAAGGCCGAGTGTCATTCTTAAAATAGAAAGGGACATTATTGTCATTTCTCTTGAAATAAAATGACACTCCGCCTTCTCACATTTGTTAAAAAATGACATTTTACCTCCCATTTTCAAAAAGGTTTTAGGGCCGAGTGTCATTCTTAAAATAGAAAGGGACATTATTGTCATTTCATAAAAGCTCGACGAAGATTATTGTAATCTGCTTATTTATTTATTTATTTATTATTTCCTTCATTACATGCTTCCTAAGATCCCATAGTACTTAATTTTTTAACCAACAAATGTGCTTTTAGCTTGAGAAAATGTTAAGGATTTTTTTTTTTTTTTTTTTTTTTTTTAACGCACCATTCATATGTTGCATGAGTCTAAATCCTAAAATTATATAAAAGAGGTGTTCATTTATATGATTAAATTACTAATTTTTTCTTTAAAAATTGAAAGTACATTGTTCTGTTTTTTTGTGGTGCAGATATTCGAATTTGATCCATGTAGCGATTACTATGTGTATGCTTATCTGAATCGGCCTGATGTTCAAGAAGCCCTTCATGCCAATGTTACTAGACTCACACATGACTGGGAACCCTGCAGTGCTATCATACAAACATGGCAAGATAGCCCGTTAACTATCATTCCCCTTTTGCAAGAGTTCATGGCCAATGGACTTTCAGTGTGGATTTTTAGGTAAAAGTATCGTCATTAATGGTATTAATCTTTATATATTAAGTTATTAACACAAGGAATTAACCTTTTTTTTTGTTACGCCATCTAACTTTCACATGTTTTTAATTCGGTCCTTTAATTTTTTATTATCATTTAACTTCTATTCGTTTTCAATGTATTCATTCGGTCTAATTTGCACTGTAAAGTCCACCAAAATGACCTTGACTTCAAAACATAAGGAGTTTTGATTCTTTTAAGTCATAACCTTTCAAGGATCTCAGACCTTACCGCACCCTAGGCAAAGAAGTTATTGATTATTTCACTGACCTTTACCTCATGTTTAAGACTTGTGGATCATAATTAACTTAGACATCCTTAACCCTATCGATATATGGCAATCCAAGAATGAAAATCTAAAATGAGTCTCATTGGATGAAATGCAGTGGTGACTTCGATGGAAGGATTCCTTTTACTTCAACACTGTACTCTATAAACGTAATGAAGCTTCATGTGAAGACTAAATGGCATCCTTGGTACCTCAATGATGAAGAGGTATTGTCCAATTCTTTTTACCCCAAAATTTTCAATGTCTTTTTGCTTCTATAAGGCAAGTAATTATTTAGCATTTCAGGAGTAATGTTTCTTTCTCTCTCATAATTATTTAGCATTTTTCTTACTATTCATGTGAGAAGAAGGAATATTAGTGCAGGAAAGTTTTCCGAGTTCAATATTTTGACATCATTGATTTGGTGTCACAGGTTGGTGGCTATACACAAGTGTATGAGGGAGACCTAACATTTGCCACAGTAAGAGGGGCAGGCCATCAAGTGCCGAGCTACCAGCCTGCGAGAGCACTTTCTTTAATCAAGAACTTCCTTGATGGCACACCTCTTCCTAATGTCACTAGATATGACTAATTACTTTTAATTTCACCTTTTCAGCATTTTATTACTCTGCTTTGGCTTCAGCTAAGTTGGTTCTTTGCCTTCCTAATGCCAACTATTTTTCATTTGATTATCTTCGTTTACCTTGACTTATGAAAAGTTCTGAGTAAATTGCTATTTTAGAGCAAACCCAACTTCTTTTTACTTTTCACTTTTTTAATGTATGGTTGAATTTTGTTCCATCAAATCCAATCATGTAAGTTACCACTATTAATTCTTCCAACAAATTAATCATTTTAGTTCAATAACACATACTCTTCCTATAAGAATGAAATTGAGATATTGTGAGTGTGGTTTCAAAACATAATGGAGATGCACATACTCAAATCCAATAAGAAAAATCCAATAGCCATTTAGCCGACATGAAAAAGCAACTGGCTCTCCTCATGTATGTGTATAATTCAAACTAATCAGAGTAGTTCGTGTAATTTCGCCATACGTCAGGGGAAGTCGGTAATTTTTCTTTACAAAAACGCGTCATCGTTATAGTCGCTACTCATAATCAAGGCGTTTTATCATTTTAGATACTTTTCCAGCTTAGTTACCACCTAATTAATGGAGCTATCAATTTATGATTTTTTATTCTGGGAGAGCTCTAGGTTAGTGATTAGAGATTGCTACGTGAAGTGAGAAGCACAATAACTAGGGGTGTAATCGGTGAGGTGCGGTACGGTTTTCTCCGGATTTATGCACCTACACCTTATAGTGCGGTTTTTCTATTACATGCACCTGCACCTACACTTATTAAGATCGGTTTTGGCGCGGTGCGGTGCAGTGTAGGTGCAGTCTTGCGGTTTGAGCTAGTCTCATTTGGGTCGGATTGGGCCAGTCCAAATGTCAGTTTGAATCTAAAAAATCCACCTTTACAACAACTCAAAAATTTGGCTAACTATAGAATACAAATATAAATCATAATTTCCAATCTCAACCTGAATATTTAAGAAAAAAAAAATTATAACATACATATCTTATAAAATGAATCATAATTTTAAATCTCAACCTGCACATATATACCATCCTTATACAAATATAACTCAATCTCAACTTTCACATACTATTAGCATACAAATATAACGTAATATCACATGCATATAGCATTAGCATACAAGTATAACATACTAGGAATGTAATCAGAAAGATGCGGTGTGGTTTTCTCCGGAGTGTGGTTTTCCTATTATACGCACCCATACCTACACCTTATAGTGCGATTTTCCTATTACACGCACTTGCACCTGCACCTATTAAGATCAGTTGCGGTTTGGTGAGGTGCGGTTTGGTGCGGTTCTTGCAGTTTTCTCGGTTGTGTCGGTGAAGCTTACACCCCTAACAACAACTAAATTACTAATTTGGTTCTTTAACCATATATAGGATAAAATTCAATTTGACCCACCAAGTATAATTGGTGTTAAAATTTGTATGTTATCAACTGTCAAATCTAAGAAATAAAATCTAAATCCTGAAATATATGAACAGAATCATGTTCCAATTTACTAAGAGCACCTTATCCAACCTTTTAGCATTCGTTGTTATTTTGTTATTCTATGTATGAGGATGGCTAACATTACCAATAACTATAAGCCTCCAATTATCAATGAAATTCCTAATGTCTTTGAATGATATCATACAATGTTATTGAAGTTCCCAATTATCACCTGAGGGCTGAGGCTCTGTGAAGCTTTTATTTCTAGTTCAGTCAGTTCACTGCACTCTTCCATCTACAGATCTTCAATTGCTACCAAGAATTCTGAAATATCTTCATGCAAAGAAGTCAATTTTGAAGTTTTCATCATCCTTGAGGTACTGACTAGCTAGTGTGGGAGTAAGGTCAAACATAAGTCAAAGAACCATAGCAAAATTTGCAAAATAATATGATTTTAATAATTATTATTTAAATTGGTGTTGATTTGAAGTTACTTTTTTAATTTTTACTTTTTTATACTGGATATTGGTATCAACCGACTAAAGTTGTGTGTTTTTTTAAACACAATTTAAACTCACCTCAATTTTTTTTTAATAAGTTTGAAACCAGAAAGAGATGGATGCTAGAGTGAATCTCCTTACCGTGGGCATTGCCAAATTTCAATATTCAAGTGTTACAACGATGGAAAGTGGGGAAGCCGCATCCAAGATGGAAATTTTGTAACACCATATCTTGAAATTGTGAGCATTTTTTTTTTTTAGATTTTTATGAACTTGTAGCAAGTCCATACAATATAATGTTGCTCATCAAGGCCATGCCTATCCTTCAAATTGGCATGTACGCATCATTTGGTAACTCCTTTAGTTGGTAAGCTCGAAAAGTATCAATAATGATAATACACTTGATTAGGATTTAGGAGCAATGATTGTAATGACATGTGTTATTTGAATAAACATCGATTTTGTTGGAAGAATTGTGACAATATACATGGAATTCAAACACATATTACATTAGTTAAAATAATAATAATAATAATAATAATGGAGCAAAAGGATACTTGGGCGTTGCCCTAAATATAGTTGGGACTAGAAAGGCAAGGATCCAAATCCAATTTAATTAACTAAACCATAAGCAGAGTAAAAGAAAGATTAAAAGGAATTAGTTATATCAATTAGTATTAGGAAGCAATAAATCTCAGGAAACAATAGCTTCACGGAAAATTATTCGGTAGTCCCAGATTACAAATAAATGCGTAGCCCCCTCTCTCACAGACTGGTGAGTCCTACCATGAATTTAATTAGTGAGATCTACCATTTATGTGATGGGACCCACTATTCATGTGAGAGGAGGGACTATACATTTATTTGTAATCTTGCACTACTGAATAATCACTCCACACACACATACATATATAAAGAGTATTAATCAAGTAAATCCATTTGTTCCCATTTAATGCAAGTATTAACCAAGTACAATACATAGTTCATGGTATGGTACTTGGAATATAGCATTTTGCATGGAAATACCATAAGTCGGATTCATGCATGAATTAGGTTCTAGGTGCCTCTTCTCTCACCTATATATATGGGTGCCTATGGATGCTATTGGCATCAAAGAAAGAAAAAAAAAATGTCTAATTCCAAGTTTGGTGAGAAAAGTGAGTGAGTGAAGCTATTGAGTGGCGTAGTGAGTAATAAATATGAAGTTATTTCTTTAGAATGTTAGTACTATACTTATAGAGAACTATAATCTATTTTGGTATTCCACCGTAAGTCCAACTACATCAAAGCGAGAAGATTTTGTCAAAGTGATCATGTTATTGATGATGACACATCCGACCATCTATTTCAAATTCACACCAAAAAAAAAAAAAAAAAATGATGTACCACTTTCATAATTATACTAACATTAACCACGAATCGCGCTGGTTCTTTACTAGTTACTTTTGATTTCACCTTTTCAACATTTCATTAGTCTGCTTTGGCTTCAGCTAAGTTGGTTCTTTGCCTTTCTAATGCCAACTATTTTCATTTGATTATCTTCGTTTATCTTTATTTAGAGCAAATTCAACCATGTATATTACCATTATTCTTCCAACAAATTAATCCAACCGCATTTTAGTTCAATAACACATACTCTCCCTATAGATCGAAATTGAGATTGCGAGCATGGATTCAAAAGATATTGGAGATGAAAATTCATGAGACTCTCCGCATGTTTTGTGTACAATCCGAAACAATGAGAGAAGTCTGTGATTTCAACAAACCTAAGAGGAGGTGAGGTTAATGTAATTTTTTATTTTCCTTACAAAAACACATCATCATTATAGTCCCTACCCATAATCAAGGTGTTTTATCACTTTGGGTACTTTTCGAGCTTACCACCTAATTAAAGGAGCTATCAAATGATATGATTGTTTAGTACTGTATATGCCCTTCCGAAGGATAGGCATGGTGCCCAAAGCCCCAACCGTGCTGTCAAACGGGCACTTCATCCCTTTCATTCTACAAATTAATCATGCAACTCGTGACCCCAAACCACATAAATAGATCAGCTAGGCCATTGCCTTTTGAATCCACGCTCAAAATCTAAATTTCATGGTTGGATTTTGTTGGAACAATATAGTACTGTGATCAAGGGCGGCCCTGAGAGTTGGGCTGCCCTAGACTCGTTCTAATTTTGGTTGCCCTACTTATTATTTGATCTATAAAAAAATAACATAAAGTCCAAAAAAAAATTTTTTTATGCAAAATCAAGGTTATATTGTACATTTAACCAGTTATGGTGCTCTATAATTAGTACAATTCGACTCCAAGAAAATTATTTCTCCTTGCATTTTTTGAAGCAAATTCTTCAATTAAGTCATCATAATTTAGCTTATCCAAATACTCATTCTCAATTGAGATCATAGCCAAGCCACTTAATCTCTCTTGTGACATAGTAGTCCGAAGATAAGTTTTTATTAACTTTAACTTAGAGAAACTCTTTTCCGCTGAAGCAACTGTAACCGGTAATATTATTTTAAGTTTAATAGTCTTTTAACTAAAAAAATGTTTTAGTGTTACTAACACTATTACACTCCCATAAAAAATAAAAATAAAAACACAACGCAGACAAATAAATCTAATGCACACTTGCGCAACACTCCCATCCAAAGAATAAAAATAACACTACACTATTCGGTCAATACAATCATAGTCACATACACCACACATGCCTAACATTTAAAGTCTCAAATAAATAATCAAACACACAACATTCACATACAACAACACAAAATTTTTCAAAGTATCAAATAAATACTCAACAACACAACATTCAAAATCTCAAAATACTCAATAACATAATATTCAAAATCTCAAATAAATACAAAATAAATACTCACACACACAATCAGTACAGCACTCACACAAATCACAATATATTCTGTAAAAAAGAGAGTAAAAAGTAATGAAAAATCAATAAAAAAGAAAAAAAAGACAAAAACTAAAAGACGAAAAAAAAATTGTCATTACTCAGTAGTAAAGTAGGCAGCAGGCAACAGAACAGGCACAACACACACACCACAAGTTCACAACCACAAATTTGCATAAAAGAAAAAATCTAGAACAGTTCATACACTTTTAAACACTTGAAGTCTTGAAACACAAAATAGCATCTGAGAGAGAGAGAGAGAGAGAGAGAGAGAGAGAGAGAGAGAGAGAGAGAGAGAGAGAGAGAGAGAGAGAGAGAGAGAGAGAGAGAGAGAGAGAGAGAGAGAGAGAGAGAGAGAGAAATACCGGAGCTGGACCAATTGAGCAACAGAGTAAGCAAGGAGGCGAGGAGCGGAGGGGGCGTCACCGTGTGAGGATTGAGGCATCGTCGCGTCGATGCTGCTGCAGGGCCACCGTGGGTCTACGTGCCAGTGCCGTGTGTTGCTAGCTCGCTACGGTGCGTGCCGGTGGTTTCAGCCTTTCAGATCTGGTGGTTTCAGTGATTTGAGATTTTTCTGGATTGTGAAGGATTAGACATTTTTTTTCGCACGTTTGGTAACCCGTAGCTTGTATAGTTGTGTTTTGTGTTGTTTTATTTGTATTTTGTTTTTTAGTTTAGTTTATAGCTAAATCTGTTAGTTTACTTGCCCTTAATCCAAAATAAAATCTTGATCTGTTGGTCTTGCCCTTTATATATATATATATTTTTTTGCCCTCTAATAAAAATTTTCTTTTATGAATAAATTTTTTTTTTCTAATGTATACGATTTTTTTTTTCCCCATTGGTTGCCCTAGGGCGAGGGGTTGCCCTAGCCCAAGGACTTGCTAGGCTTACCGTAGGGCCAGCCCTGACTATGATATACATGGTTGGATTTGTTGGAATAAAAAGGTCCTATTAATAAGTGTCCTTAAGGTAATAGTTAAGAAAATATTTAATAATTCTACTTTATAGGAATTAGTTAAATTTTAATATTAAAATAATACAAAAACAACTTTATAGGGTATTTTAGTTTTTTTATTTATTATTTTAATATTAAAAATGTGTTATTTCTCGTAAAGTGTAAACATTTAATACTCCTTAATGATTGCTCTAAAGATACTCGAATTCATAAAGGAATAAATAAATAAAAAGGCCAACTTGGACGTTTTTCCCAAGAAATTTTAGGTGTCGCTCATATATTTGTGTGCCATCATCCTGTGACACCAACAAAGAAGTTCAGAACCGCCAATGATCAGAGAACTTTCGATATCCCAACATCTGAGGTATTTCACTGAGAATCCTGACTATCATTGATTGAAGAATGTGTGAGTGGCGAAATATGGTCTTTTTATGTTATAATTTTAGAAGTTTTTAAAGTTTTTCTTTTTCTTTTTATGTCTTGAGGACATGAATATTACTTTGGTTTGAATGTTGATTAGACTGTCTTGTTTCTCTCTTTTTCTTTTTAATTTGATAGTTGGTTAGAGTATGATATCGTGGGTCAACCATAGTATGCTAATGGTCGTCTTACTACAATACAAGTCTATCCCCAACATGTCTCATAGTTTGGTTGGATTCTTCTCCTGTTCAGTTTGGAAAAAGTGTTATCTTGTATTATAGTTATATCTTCTTGTAAGATAATGGATCTCACGTTTGTAGAGTCTACTTACTTATAAGAGAATGTTGCGTATCTAGAGGTTTTCTTTTTGATCGATTTCTCGATTTTGCTTCCTTTCCGTGAATTTTGGTTTACATTTAATTTAATTGACTAGAAATCATGTAATTTAAAATCATATTCCCTAGATATCATCGACTTTAAATCACATAATATCATTTTCAATTCATTAAATACTATCCCATCATTTCAAAATAGATCAACATCTTGTGGAAAACAAGATTGTCCTTTTCCCATCGATGCACAAGAAAAAGGCAAGCCACGAGGATTCCTTTTCCTACCGACGAACGTGTCAATGTTTATATTTCTTTCCTTTTCACAAAGAAAGTGTCTTTTGGGCCAAATTGGCCAATCAAATAGAACGGGCTTCAGACCCTACCTCGGGCATCGCATCAATCATGTGGTCGATTTCTCTATTAATGGGCCCACGGTGACTACGCCGAAACTTCCGTATGGCAGGACTATTCTTCTTTGTTCCTAAAGATGAGAGAATGTGCAGGCCTGAAGCATCAGGTAGTCTAGGTTAAAGTCACCGTTCCTATTTATCAGGGATTTGGATTGGATTCAATGTTTCGGTATGGTGACATGTGTTCACATCTCAACAAAGAAAGACATTTGTTTGTGGAAATAGTTTATCTCCAACCTAGTTTGAAAGAATCTTCCTCCAACCCATTACGTGACAAATAAATAAATCATCCACTTATACTTTTAGTCACATGACCTTTTTAATGAGTCATGTAACTTTTTATAATACACATGTAGATAGTCTAGTTACTTGCCACGTAATGGAGTTGGAAGGAGGATTCCTTCCAAATCGGGATAGAGGATAAACTATGTCCTTTGTTAGTGGACAAAACTTACATACAATAAGTTAGGTTCAGTGCATTCGGTTCCCTATATAAAATTAAAACATGTGGCTTATTAACGCCCAAAGCAAATGGGGATTAACTTTTTGCTTGCGTTTGTTAGTAACATGTAGGTAAAAAAAAAAAATTCAATAATTCAATACAAATTCACAAAGAATATGTTCAGTCTAGATTTACATGTAACAAAACTGAAAGGAAAATAATGGGAGAAAGATAAAACTAATCTGCAACAATTTTTTTTTTGAAGATAAAGGGATCAATGTTTTGAACTCCCTAACAACCAACCTGCTTCTCTCAATCCAAAATAAAAGTGAAACATCAATAGATACTAGATAGGCCTATGTTTCTATAATGCTAAAGATACTCTTTTTTTTTAATGTTTTTTTATAATTTCGTATGTAAAATATTATGATTAGAGTAACAATACTTTTACACGGATCTATCACTGACACAACTTTTTTGTGAAGCACCATTATGTAGTTGTGGAAAATTTTATATCCCTAGAATTGTTGTTGAGTGCTCTTCAAACGAGTGGTAAACTTTTTTTTCTTTAAATCCTAAGAGAAGTCATTTGTAGCTTGGATTTTATTAAAGGATATAGGGGAACTTTTCAAAGCAAAGGCCCCCTCCCCTATGAGATAGCCATTAGGGTTTTTCTTTCTCTTTATTTATTTTTTTAATAAAATAACATTGTGGATAATTATTAGAGGACCAGAGGTTCACTTTTTTCAAATAGAAGGTGGAATGTGGGGGATGAGTACTTTAATGGATTGTCGTTTAATGAATACATCCAAAATAACATAATATGATTTCTTCAGATACTATCAGATAGTAAAGTCTGGCCAGCATATGATTTCTTCTGGGGTTGCATTGATCGTGGCAGATGATTTGCTCTTATGTATGCCTTTTCTTTTGTCAACTATGTTAGTGGGGTTCCCTGTTGTTTCTTCTGTCTACAGGCTTTTGTCCTATTTTGGGCTACAAGTGCAAACTTGGCTCTTAATGGTGGAACTCTGATGTATTGCGGTTTACTTTTCTAGTTTTCTTAATACAATTTTCTCTATTGTTTATTCAAAAAAAGAAAAAAAATTAACATAATATAAAAAATGGGATGTGGGTATGTATAGGTCAATGAGCATAAAGTGTGGTGGAGTATGTTTACACTAGGGTGATTAATTTTTGTGGACTTATGAAATGGTTGATGGATAATTATTGGGAATTTTGTCTTCACATAATAATAACAAAGTTAATGGTTACAGAAAGTACTACACTTGATCTTGTAAATGGGATGGGAAAGTTCGTAGTGGAATTGACTCATTGACTTAAAAGTTAATGGGTCTTAATTTTATGTATTCTCATCAATCAGTAAGCAAAACCAAAACCCGCGTGATATACTTTCCAAAAAGATTATCTAATTATGAAGTTAGAAATGAAATTACCTTAATATTTCAATTGGTTGTCATTATGACTAAGTAGAAAAAGTAAAACCTTTATGTAAAATGAGTATGATTCAATGAATTGGGATTCTTTATAGTTTGGTAACTCTAGTATAGAGTTTTTAGAATATTAATTCTTTATTGTTAAATGAGAGAATTAGATTTTATCATATTATCAATTACTTTAAAACAGAAAAGAAAATCGAACTACTTAAATAACAATGAATGATTGAGATTTTAATGACTTTATTGTGGAGTTGGCTCTGAAGTATGAACTTAGAGAATTCCACATGATGGTCATTATATATCATCTTTATCATATTGAAAAGAAAGAAAGAAAGAAAAAGGTCATGCCATCCTTCCCCTTCTTACACGTTGAAACGTACACACTTAGAATCTTTCTTCTATAAATAGATTGCTTTGATCAAGAGCCCGTATCTTTCCTTTAATCTCTTCCTTTTTTCTTTTTTTCTTTCTTTATCTCCATTTGTTTGATTGCTGTGGAGAAAGAAAAGCAAACTCAATGGAAAGTAAATCTTTGTATTGGATTCTTTTATTCTTTCTCAGCCTTTCATGCTTTGTTGCTCAAACTCATGGAAAGAAGGAAGGACAAACTCTAGCCTATCTTTACAGGTCCAATTTGAAGCAAAGTTTGGGTGTGGACACAAGTCTTTTCGAGGCGACTGACCTTGCCAATAAAACTAATGTTCATCCACAGGAGGGGTTGAAGGAGAAAGATAGGATTCAGAGATTGCCTGGACAACCCCATGTGAATTTCTCTCAATATGGTGGTTATGTCACAGTGGATAAATCTGCTGGTCGTGCATTTTATTATTATTTTGTTGAAGCTCACCATTCTAAGGATTCATTGCCTCTTCTTCTTTGGCTCAATGGAGGTAAGTAATCTATTTCCATTGTTACTAGCACAAATATTAGCTACACGAAAAATGATCTTTTGTATTTGAAATGAATTTATTTCATAATGTATATTGTCAAATCTAAAAAATAAAATCTTAACCGTGAAATTGACAAAATGAAGACAATCCTGATGAATGCAAGTTTGTGGGATTCTTTGGTTCTCACTAAAATAGTGAGTTGAACTTGAACTGTATATGGATTCCCAAGCCCACGTCAACCCCAACTTAGGCAATTCATGCCTCTTGACGGGGTTGGACATCAACCACCGCCGTTATAACTCCGTTTGGTTCCATCTAGTTACATGTCATTGTTCTTTTCTTCCTCTCATTATTCTCCTCTTCACTTTATGCTATTCCGTTTCAAAGGTAAGGGGTGAAAGGTTGAGCTGGATTGATTCATTTGTGCACTAGCTCGATGCTTGTAGGTCATCAAGTGAGCTTTCTTGTCTAGGCCTACCCAATTAGTTATGTCTTGCATAATTGAGTGAGCTTTCTTGTCTAGGCCTACCCTATTAGTTATGTCTTGCAAAGGACTTTTGTGGGCCTCACTCAACAAAAAAAAAAGTTTATTTATAAAATAATTAAGTATTATTTTTTTACTTAAAAGATTATTAACCAAAGCTTACCTTATCCTAAAAAATAATAATAATAATATGCCACCTTTGTTAATAATATGGTCTAATTTGATGACTACTAATGTTGCTAAATTTCTCCACAGGCCCAGGTTGTTCATCTCTTACTGGAGCATTGTTAGAGCTCGGACCATTTCGTTTGCACAGTGATGGCAAAACACTTTTTACAAACAATTTTTCATGGAATTATGGTATAGTTATCTTATAACATTTATTTTATTTTCACTATTTACCAAGATTTAGAACTTTTTTTTTGGACAAAACTGAAAGGTAAATTTTAATTTTTGGACTTTTCTCTGCAGCCGCAAATGTCCTATTCCTTGAGTCTCCTGCCGGGGTAGGATTTTCCTACTCTAATACGACATCGGATTATGATAAGAATGGGGATAGAAGAACTGCAACAGATAATTATGTGTTTTTGGTGAATTGGTTAGAAAGATTTCCTGAGTACAAGAACCGTGACTTTTATATTTCTGGAGAAAGCTATGCCGGACATTATGTTCCTCAGCTTGCACAGACCATTCTCTACAACAATAAGAAAGCTAAGAAGACCATTATCAACCTCAAAGGGATCATTGTATATCTCTCTCTCTCTTTATATTATTGCAAATTTAAGAGTCTAATGGAAATAATAATTGGATGTCACACAATATACGGTTATAAATCCTTATGCTTTTCAATTCGAAGATAACACACACAATTATCGGAAGTTAAGAGTCTAATGGAAATAATTGGATGTCACACCAGATTAAATGTGGTTATAAATCCTTATGTTTTTCAAAATGAAGAAATGATTGAAACTTAGAAGTTAAAATCAATGTAAACTAAACTTTCCTTCTCTCCTAAATTTTCATGATGTTGAAGAAATATTGGTCACATTTGGTCCAACCCTGCTTGGGCTGGACCTAAACTAAGACAACATTATGAGACCCAACCCAACGTAGGCAAAATTTCATTTTTGTACAACATTGGGGAAAGAAAGACATGACTTAGACTATAATAAAGGAAATTATAATAACTAAGAAAAATAGACATTTAAAAACATCCCTAGTACCTACAAAGAAGTTAGTTGACAATTCTCTGTCATATAGTGTGTATTTGGATTAGTTTTATTTTTTTATTAACTTATTTGTTTATGTACAAATTTTTAAAAATCAACTATATTTTTCTCGAACTTTCAAATAAATAAATAAATAGCATCTCAACAATATCTCAGTCTTGCTCCCATTAATTTCCGATATAATTATGTTTCAAAGTAGATGGTGTTATTTCAATATATGCATCTTATTAATTTCTTGTTCATAATGCAGATTGGAAATGCAGTGATCAATGATGAAACTGACCAAAAAGGAATGTTTGATTACCTCGCAAGCCATGCGATCATTTCAGACCAAAGTCAGTATCAAATACAAAAATACTGTGATTTCTCACCCAATGCCTCCTCCACTGTCTCTCGTGAGTGCATTTCAGCCTTTATAGATGCCCAAGAGGATTTGGACTACATCAATATCTATAACATTTATGCTCCCCTGTGCTCCTCTTACGATGTCACAGCTAGGCCAAAGAAAGCATCTGTAAGTTGACTTGACTCTTTCAGGAAATTGGATTCCAAACAAATGAGAAAATTAAAAAATTATAGAAGTTACTAAGAAAGGAATAAAAGCTATACAATTTTTAGGTTTAATCACATGTTTAGTCCACAACTTTGTCTAATGTTTTATTTAGATGTTTTATTTTAGTCCTTAACCTTTGTCTTATATTTCAAAAATGGTTTCTATCCTTTGAACTGTCCAATTTAATCCTTATACTTTTACGTTTTTGTAAAGAAAATGTCTCTTATTTTTAATCAATTCCTTATAAAAATTGGGATCATTTTGAAATATGAGGCAAAGGTTAAGGATTAAAATGATATGAACCGATTTGAAACATAAGGCAAAAGTTGAGTATTTAAACGAATCATTTAATAGGACAGAGACGATTTTGAAACATTGGACAAGGATATCAGGATATGGACCATTCATGTTGCTTGAGTCTAAATTAGAAGTTGGAAGTTAAATTTTGTTAAGTGGGTACTTAATTCGGCCTCCAAACAAATTTACCCCTTTTCTATTATTACATTATTGGCTAGCTCTTAAAAAATTGAAGTGAATTGTTATGTTGTTTTGTGGTGCAGATACAGAAATTTGATCCGTGTAGTAATATCTATATGTATGTTTATCTGAACCGGCCTGATGTTCAAGAAGCCCTTCATGCTAATGTTACTAAACTCACACATAACTGGGAACAATGTAGTGATATCATAATAGACTGGAAAGATAGCACGTCAACCATCATTCCCCTTTTGCGGGAGTTCATGGCCAATGGACTTCGAGTTTGGATTTTTAGGTAAAATTTTCAGCATTTGTATCGTTATTGGCATAGAATTAAACTTTGTTTTAACCTTTATTTTTATATTATTATTACTATTATCATCATCATCAAATTAGGTACAATGTAATTCTTCATTAATGTTATACTATTTAATAACTTTTTTATACACACTAAATCTTGTGTGGAATATTATTTATTATTTGATAATTCAATTCATAATTTCATGTTTTATGTATAATTATTTAAAAATAATAATAATTTAAGTATTTTATAAATGTGATAATTATTGCTCTCTAATCATCTTGATATTTTGCAAACATAGAGGTATAAGGAGACAATATAATTCAATGGTAAATTTGTTAATAGACACATCCAATAGAAAATTGTTAAGTGGTGTAATATTAATAAAAAAAAATATTTCTATCAATAAATGGTAATAAAATTATGAAATCTCAATTGAGTATTTATTGGATGAAATGCAGTGGTGACATCGATGGAAGAGTTCCTGTTACTTCAACAAAATACTCTTTAAGTGTAATGAAGCTCCCTGTAAAGACTGCATGGTATCCTTGGTTCGTCAATGGAGAGGTAATTTCTTTTTTGTTTATACTTTCAATCTCGAGTATTTCACTATATCCTTTTACTTCTACATGGATCAGAGCGCACACACACTATATAGATACATAGATATATATATAGAGATATAGTTGCGAGGTAATTAACTTCTCTTTGTTGTGTCACAGGTTGGTGGCTATGCAGAAGTATATCATGGAAACCTAACATTTGCGACAGTAAGAGAGGCAGGGCATCAAGTGCCGAGCTACCAGCCTGCAAGAGCACTTTCTTTGATCAAACACTTCCTTGATGGCACACCTCTTCCCAATACTACAAGACACTAATTTCTATCTTTCTTTTTATGTTAAGCATTTCATTAGCCTGTTTAGGATTCAGCTAAGTTGGTTCTTATGCCATTCTATTGACTACTATTTTTCTTTTGATTATGTTCAATCACCTTGATTTATAAAAAGTTAGGGCTCGTTTGGTACGCTGTAATAGACCCTGTAATGTAATAGTTATTACGTAGGAATAGCTATTCAGTTGTTTGGTTATATTTTTATTACAAGGAATAGTCATTCCTTAGTAATAGTTATTCCTTAAAATGAAGAATAGCTATTCCTCCCAAAAAGGAGTGTAATAGCTATTCCTTTACCTTACGTAATAACTAAAAATATAAAATACCCAAAAAAACCCGATCAAAATGTACGCTTCTATCTCTACCTCTATCTCGCCTCTTTCTCTCTCTTGCTCTTCATCTTCCTCATCAGGTTCTCTCTCTCTCTCTCTCCTCTTTCTCTCTTGCTCTTCATCTTTCTCATCAGGTTCTCTCTCTCTCTCTCTTCTCTCTTAGGCTATCGAGGTCATCTTCTTCTAGTTGGCCGTGAAGATACTCTCTGTCTTATCTTTCTCTCTATGGCCATGGAGGTCCTCTCTCTCTCCTCTTTCTCTCTTTGTTCGTCTGGCTGGTGTTTTTAATCTGTACAGTACTGATTTTTTTTTCCTAGGTTTTCAATCTGTACAGTACTGGTTTTTTTTTTTTTTTTTTCCTATATAACCATTGTTGTTAATCTGTACAGTACTGGTTTTTGTGTTTACTGGTTTTTCAATCGGTACAGTACTGGTTTTTTTTTTTTTTTTTTTTTTTTTTTTTTTTTTTTTTTTTTATATAACCATTATTGTTAATCTATACGGTATTGCTCATGGGAAAAAAAAAAAATGTTTTTGGTTTTTGTGTTTACAGCATATACCAATATTTATTTATTTTTTTTGGTTAATATATATATATATATATTTTTTTTTGCTTTTGGCTTTTGTGTTTACTGGTGTTTTTAATCTGTACAGTATTGGTTATTTTTTTTTTTTTCCTATATAACCATTGTTGTTAATCTATATGGTACTGCTCATGGAAAAAATAACCAGTTATATAATTATTTTTGCTTTTGGTTTTTGTGTTTACAGCATATAATCGTATTTATTTTTTATTTTTGCTTTGGTTTTTGTGTTTACTGGCTGGTGTTTTTAATCTGTATAGTACTGGTTATTTTTTTTTCCTATATAACCATCATTGTTAATCTGTACGGTACTGCTCATATAACTAGTATATAATTTTTTTTTGCTTTTGGTTTTTGTGTTAAAGCATATATCAATATTGTTTTTATTTCAATTTATATATAATAGAATGTTAAACAAGACTCACAAAAAATGTAAATATATAATGCATTTCAAAAAGGGTATTTTAGGAATTTGACTAAAATACAATGTCATTCCACCAAGTTATTATACTGTACCAAACTATGGAATACAAATTCAGGGTTCTATTCATGTGTTGTTACCAAACTGATGAATAGTAATACTTATTCCATTACAGCTTATTTTATTCCTTGTAATACTAATTCTATTATAGTATAATAACCATTACAGTGTACCAAACGTACCCTTAATAGAAAGTTGTGTGGACAACGCCACATGACCTTTTATTTTGAAAATTGGGTTTTTATATAATTAAGAATTATCACTTATTTTAATTTTTTTAAAGGTATACAAAATAAGAAATAAAAACTTATATTATTTTATTTTAAAATTAACTCCATGGATAAGAAAAATTTGTCTTAGGCTTCACCAATGACGAATCCAAGTGTCAGGACTACAGTGAAAATATATGAGATAACCACATGCGCTCAAAATGTTTATCACTATTTAAGTATTTATCAGACACTACTAAGTGAGTACAGACCACTAAACAATTAATTGTTTGATCAATTATTTAATGGGCACGTCACTGCCATTTGAATTTATTATAATAACTCAAACAAGTAGAGAATTTTATAGCATGGTGGCTTAAACTAAATGATGACAAAACAAGAAATGTGTTCCTCTAAAATTTACCCACATACACCTCAATTACGAGTAGGGTATAATGAAATGTGTTGCAAAAACACATTTAGAGAGCCCCCATGCCTTTTCATATCGGCAACTTATTAGTTGGATTTTTTTTTTCTTAAACTCAGCAATATCATCGCAGCATTTCAGCAATATATTGCAAGCATCAGCCGATACGACACCGTTTCCCTCTCCAACATTAACTACGTGTAGCATTCATTGTTTTTTATTGTACACGACTTGCAGCTTCCGGTTCATTAAGAGTGCTTAGTGGGACACATGTCTATTGCTGATTGGATAACACTTGAGTAGAGTTTGTTATTGACGTTTTCACTGTTACAAGTTACAACGGCTAGTTAAATTGGAGCTTGCTTTTATTGATCTTAATTCATGGAAATTAATCATTTTCTTGCTTAGTTTTTCTCTCAAATTTCTCTAGTTTAGTTCTTTCTCACTGAAATCTCTCTAACACTGCCAAGAGTTTTGTACCTCAATTGTTGTCTCTTAGTATTTCTAACAGAGTCATCTAGGATTCAAATCCCTTCATTTCTAACTATCGAATTATGCAAAAAAATAAATATAATAACAATAAAATAAAATAACTCTCTAATTTTGTTATTTTTCTTATTGAATAATATTCATACGTGAATTCCTTGCCTTTTGAATTCACACACAATATCTCAATTTCATTCTTGTGTTATTTGAACTTAACATGCATGGTTGGATTTGTTGCCTGTTGGAATAAATTTTGACCACATTTAGAAGAAAGAAAAAGAAAAACAACAACAACTTGGGATAATCATGTATAAGATAAACGAGCAGCATATAGCTGCATATACAAACAGAGTACATCAATGTTCAAACCAGAAACAGGCGTGTCACTAGCTGGTAACAACAATCACAAAACAAGT